>CM077924.1:82036082-82193582 GCA_039797435.1 Crotalus adamanteus
TTCAACTCCCAGAATTCCTCAGCCAGCTTTGCTGGCTGAGGAATTCTGGGAGTTGAAGTCCACAAGTCTTAAAGTTGCCAAGGTTGAGAATCCTTGGTATAAGGGCTGTTGCTATTCTGATTGTGATTTCTCTGGACAGCTGCAGCCCCGGGACAGCTTCGCCTTAAGCCCCCCCAGTTGCGTCTGGACCCCAGCCCTCTTCTCCCCCACCTCGGGGCTGCTTCCCACGTCCCACCTACCTTGGAAGGAGGAAACGACCTGCCCGAGTTTTTGTTTTGGATACGGCGGTTCCTCCAGGGTTTGAAAAAGCCAGCGCGCGCCTGCCTGCCTTCAGACGTGCGGACACGCGTGTCGCTCCGCTCGGGACTCGCCTGCTTTTCCGAACAGAAGGAGGTGGCCCGTTTCTCCTTCTCCTTGCCGGGAAGACTGCCCCCCCCCCCGCTCATCCCCGTCGCTCCCCGTTGCTTTAATGGCCAGCCAAGGCGACCGGTGGGGGGAAATCCGGGCTGAGCAAAAGTGAAAGTGGAAAGAGGAACTTTCCCTCTCCGCTAGACCAAGCCGCCGGCCCCCCTCCCAGGCAGCGAAGATGGGGAGAAAAGGGGCTTTCCCCCCCACTCTTCCCCTCCCCAAAAAACATTTAAATTGCATTCTTGGCTAGAGCAGGCCGCTGGCCCCCCTCCCAGGCAGGGAGAAGGAGAGAAAAGGAGGGAGGGAGGGAAGGAGGGAGGGGACATGGAGGGAGGGAGAGAGGAAGGGAAGGAAGGAGGGAGAGAGGAAGGGAGGGAGAGAGGGAAGGAGGGGCATGGAGGGAGGGAGAGAGGAAGGGAAGGAAGGAGAGAGGAAAGGAGGGGGGCATGGAGGGAGGGAGAGAGGAAGGGAGGGAGGGAGGGAGAGAGGGAAGGAGGGGAGCATGGAAGATGTGAGAAAGGAAGGGAGGGAAGGAGGGAGGGAAGGAGGGAGAGAGGGAGAGAGGGAAGGAGGGGCATGGAGGGAGGGAGAGAGGAAGGGAAGGAAGGAGAGAGGAAAGGAGGGGGGCATGGAGGGAGGGAGAGAGGAAGGGAGGGAGGGAGGGAGAGAGGGAAGGAGGGGAGCATGGAAGATGTGAGAAAGGAAGGGAGGGAAGGAGGGAGGGAAGGAGGGAGAGAGGGAGAGAGGGAAGGAGGGGCATGGAGGGAGGGAGAGAGGAAGGGAAGGAAGGAGAGAGGAAAGGAGGGGGGCATGGAGGGAGGGAGAGAGGAAGGGAGGGAGAGAGGGAAGGAGGGGAGCATGGAAGATGTGAGAAAGGAAGGGAGGGAAGGAGGGGGCATGGAGGGAGGGAGAGAGGAAGGGAGGGAGAGAGGGAAGGAGGGGAGCATGGAAGATGTGAGAAAGGAAGGGAGGGAAGGGAGGGAGGGAAGGAGGGAGAGAGGGAGAGAGGGAAGGAGGGGCATGGAGGGAGGGAGAGAGAAGGGAAGGAAGGAGAGAGGAAAGGAGGGGGCATGGAGGGAGGGAGAGAGGAAGGGAGGGAGGGAGGGAGGGAGGGAGGGAGAGAGGGAAGGAGGGGAGCATGGAAGATGTGAGAAAGGAAGGGAGGGAAGGAGGGAGGGAAGGAGGGAGAGGGAGAGAGGGAAGGAGGGGCATGGAGGGAGGGAGAGAGGAAGGGAAGGAAGGAGAGAGGAAAGGAGGGGGCATGGAGGGAGGGAGAGAGGAAGGGAGGGAGAGAGGGAAGGAGGGGAGCATGGAAGATGTGAGAAAGGAAGGGAGGGAAGGAGGGAGGGAAGGAGGGAGAGAGGGAGAGAGGGAAGGAGGGGCATGGAGGGAGGGAGAGAGGAAGGGAAGGAAGGAGAGAGGAAAGGAGGGGGGCATGGAGGGAGGGAGAGAGGAAGGGAGGGAGGGAGGGAGAGAGGGAAGGAGGGGAGCATGGAAAATGTGAGAAAGGAAGGGAGGGAAGGAGGGAGAGAGGAAGGGAGGGAGAGAGGGAAGGAGGGGCATGGAGGGAGGGAGAGAGGAAGGGAAGGAAGGAGAGAGGAAAGGAGGGGGGCATGGAGGGAGGGAGAGAGGAAGGGAGGGAGGGAGGGAGGGAGAGAGGGAAGGAGGGGAGCATGGAAGATGTGAGAAAGAAAGGGAGGGAGAGAGGGAAGGAGGGGCATGGAGGGAGGGAGAGAGGAAGGGAAGGAAGGAGAAAGGGAAGGAGGGGGGCATGGAGGGAGGGAGAGAGGAAGGGAGGGAGGGAGGGAGGGAAGGAGGGGAGCATGGAAGATGTGAGAAAGGAAGGGAGGGAAGGAGGGAGAGAGGAAGGGAGGGAGAGAGGGAAGGAGGGGCATGGAGGGAGGGAGAGAGGAAGGAAGGAAGGAGAAAGGGAAGGAGGGGGGCATGGAAGGAGGGAGAGAGGGAGGGAGAGAAGAAAAGAGGGAGGGAGCAGGTGATGAGAAAAAGAATCCACTGGCTTGAGCCAGAGGTTGGGTGACATAATGGACCCTGTCAATCGAACAGACAAGAGAGTGGGTGACAAGAGTGGTGGAGATCAGGGGTGGAGTTTAAAAGAGGCATCAGCTTAGAGCAGCGGTTCTCAACCGGTGGGTCGGGACCCCATTTGGGGTCGAGCGACCATTTCAGGGGGGTCGCCAAACAACGCAGTCCACCATTTTCCCCCCCTTTTCCTTAGCTGTGCTCCTCCCTTTTATTCTATTGGCTTTTGAAAGCCAATAGAATAGACTCTTTTGAATAGAGTCTCATTCTATTGGCTTTTGAAAGCCAATAGGAATTGTCCAGGCTGTCTCTGCCCTGCTGAGCCCGCCAAAAGTCCCCTTCTGCAAACGGTGCTGCACCAGTTGAGTAGTCCTCGACTTACGACCGGTTGGGGGTCGCGGCATTAAAAAGGTTGAGAACCACTGGCTTAGAGACTTTCTTAGCCTCAAAGGAACAAAGGCCGACCCCCTCAAAGGGTGGTGCAAACGGTTTCCTCTGAGGAGGTTCTCGCGCATGGGCTTTACTAATAACCCAGGCAATTGTCCTTGAGGCCACTTGGAGCTTTGTCCATGTCCTCAGGGTCCAAATGGCCTCAAGGAGACAAAGGACCAGCTGTCTGCAAGGAGTATAAATCCTTCCATTCCTCCACCATCCAGTCAGAGCAGAAGAAGCTTCTGGGAGGAGAAGCGAAACGTCTTCAAAGGAAAAACAAGATTAAGTCCAGTGGCCTCCTGGGGGAAAAAAAAAAAAAAAAAAAGCACCTTTGGGACACCCAGGACCTGCATGGCTGAGGATCTTCTTCTGGGTTGTTGTTTTTTTCTGCCTTCTGGTCTAGCCTGCCGCTCTGCCTTTGGCGGCTGCGGCCCCCTCCAAGGCCCAGCCGAGCCCAGCCCTGCTTAGCTTTTTCCCAGGCAGCCGGATCGGGGAAAAGTTGCTTGGTGTCTCTCTTCCCTCGGAAGCGCCAGCCTCCGCCGCCCCCCGCGCAGCGAACGGCCGGCCCTTCGCTCGGCCCGCCCCGGCCCCGCTCGCGCCGGGCTTCTGCCGACGTGGCCGGGAGGGGAAAGGCAGGGCGCGCCGCAGCCAGCAGCCCCAGCAACTCGGCGGTGGTAAGAAGGCAGAATGGCTACCTGCAGCTTCCTCCTCCTTTCCCCCCCCCCTTTCCTTTCTTTTCCACTTTTCCTGTCCTTTCCATTTGTTACCGTTTGTATCCCTTCCCTTCCTTTTTCTTTCCCTTTCTTTCCCTTCCCTTCCTCTCCTCTCCTCTCCCCTTCCCTTTCCTTTCCTTTCCTTCCTCTCCCCTCTGCTATCCTGCCCTCTCCCCTTTCTCCTTCCTTCCTTTCCTTTCCTTCCTTTCCTTCCCTTCCCTTCTTTCCTTTCCTTCCTTTCCTTTCCTTCCCTTCTTTCCTTTCCTTTCCTTTCCTTTCCTTCCCTTCCCTTCTTTCCTTTCCTTTCCTTCCTTTCCTTTCCTTCCCTTCCCTTCCCTTCTTTCCTTTCCTTTCCTTCCTTTCCTTTCCTTCCCTTCCCTCCTTTCCTTTCCTTTCCTTCCTTTCCTTTCCTTTCCTTTCCTTCCCTTCCCTTCTTTCCTTTCCTTTCCTTCCCTTCCCTTTCCTTCCCTTCCCTTCCCTTCTTTCCTTTCCTTCCTTTCCTTCCCTTCCCTTCCCTTCTTTCCTTTCCTTTCCTTTCCTTTCCTTTCCTTTCCTTTCCTTTCCTTTCCTTTCCTTTCCTTTCCTTCCTTTCCTTTCCTTCCCTTCCCTTCCCTTCTTTCCTTCCCTTTCCTTTCCTTCCTCTCCTCTCCCCTCTGCTATCCTGTCCTCTCCTCTTTCTCCTTTCCTTTCCTTTCCTTCCCTTTCTTTTCCTTTCCTTTCCTTTTCATTCCTTTCCCTTCCCTTCCTTTCCTTTTCTTTCCATTTGTTACCGTTTGTATCTCTAGAAGTGGGGGGTAGATATCTCCTCCTCATTCTGGAAGAGCTTCCCCTCAAAGTCAAGCTGGCTCCTTCCTTATATAGCAACACTTAATTACGTATTAAATTAAGGTGACTTCTTTGTAGAAAACATAGATAGCTGAGGTTTCTGATATGTCGTTGGCAGCATATTTAGTTTTGTACAAATAATAAAAAATAGAATTATTTGAAGGATAATCTTGCCCTAAAGTATTTTTTCTTCCATTAACATCAGGCAATTTAGCAAGTATTTTCTCCAAGAAGACAGTTGGCCAACCTCACTTAAGAGGGAAGATGAAGTGCTGTCAGTTGGCGTGCTACCACTGAGAGGGTCCTGCTCTTACTCCTCTGCTGTGGGCAGGGGGTTGGACTAGAAGACCTCCAAGGTCCCTTCCATCTGCTTTTCTATTCTATTCTGTTCTGTTCTATTCTTCTTCTCTTCTCTTCTCTTTTCTCTTCTCTTCCATTCCATTCCATTGTATTCTATTCTTCATCTCTCCTCTCCTCTTCTCTCTACTCCTCTCCTCTTCTCTTCTCTTTTTTTTCTTCCCTTCCCTTCCCTTCCCTTCCCTTCCTTTCCATTCCTTTCCATTCCATCTATTCTCTTCTCTTCTCTTCTCTTCTCTTCTCTTCCCTTCCCTTCCCTTCCCTTCCATTCCATTCCATTCCATATATTCTATTCTATTCTATTCTATTCTATTCTATTCTATTCTATTCTATTCTATTCTATTCTATTCTATTCTATTCCATTCCATTCCATTCCATTCCATTCTATATTTCCTATCCTACCCTACCCTATCCTATCCTTTTCCATATTTCCTATCCTATCCTATCCTATTCTATTTCATATTTCCTTTCCTATTCTTTCCTATCCTATTCCATATTCTCTACTCTATTCTGTTCTGTTCTGTTCTGTTCTAAAATTACTGCTGCAGAAAACTGTAAAAACGTTCTAGTTTTCTTTGCTTTGAAAGTCTATTTTAACCAATTAGAAATATGTCACTACTTTTCTCCTCTTTTAGGACCCAAAAAATGTCAGATAACAGAGGTGAGACGTTAACTCAAGAGAAAAGTGAATGCACATTGACATCTGAGCAAAACGTCTCAGCATCCAACAGAGCAGTGCATGATGAAAAGACAATGGAGATATCACCGCAAGTTGGGGAATCTTCTGAAAGCCCCAACAAGGACTTGGAAGAGCAACAGGCATCACATTTGGAAGGTCCTTCAAACGGGCAACATTCCAGTGGAGAAATAGCTAAGAACGATGTGATTGAATGCAGCGATTCTATAAGCCTTGAACCAGAAGTTGGAGTTGAAGGACTGAACAAAGAAAGCGATTTGGTAAGAAACAATCTGGCCAGACTTCTTTGGGGCATTGACAAATAAACTTTGTTTACTCATTTATTTGCTCTTTTTTTTTCTTTTTTCTTTAGAAAGTCAAGTTAGCATGTATAATATTCCTCCTCCATTTTTTCTCCACAGCACCAACTCAACTCTTTATCATAGTAGAGGGGGAAAGACTTGCCGTAAAGTTGCCAATTTCAATTAGAGGATTTGCTTAGTTTGCTCAGACTCTCTTTCCATCCCCCCCCCACACACAAAAAAAGATCTTCCTGAAGAAAATCACACACACAAAAAAAACCCTCTCTTTCACATAGCACTGGAGTCATGCTAGACAAGTTGATGCTATGAGTAAGAATATTAGCAAACTAGTAAACAAACCAACAGACAAAAAGAGTCAAATCTTAGGGTTTCAATCATTCTGGGTCTTCAACAGATGACAACATTCGAAATATTGTGTGGAATGGATGGGTGGATGGATGGGTGGATGGACAGTGGATGGGTGGAGGGGTGGCAGGCTGGATAGATAGACAGTAGACAGACGGATGGATGGATTAATGATAGATGGACGGATGGATGGGTAGGTGAGTGAGTGGATGGGTGGGTGGATGAATGGATAGGTGGATAGATGGACAGTGGATGGGCAGATGGATGGATGGATAGATGGAAAGTGGATGGATGGGTGGGTGAGTGGATGGATGGATGGATGAGTGAATAGATAGAAGGAAGGGTGGATGGATGGGTGGGTAGATAGATAGATGGACAGTGGACAGATGGATGGATAGATGGATAGATGATAGATGGACAGTGGACGGACGGATGGATGGGTAGGTGAGTGAATGAGTGAGTGGATGGATGGATGGGTGGGTGAATAGATAGATGGAAGGGTGGGTGGGTGGGTGGATGAATGGATGGATGGATAGATGGATAGTGGATGGACAGATGGATGGATGGATAGAGGGACAGTGGACGGATGGATAGATGGATGGGTGGGTGGGTGGGTGAGTGGATGGATGGATGGATGAATGGATGGGTGGATAGATAGATGGATAGTGGATGGACGGATGGATGGATAGAGGGACAGTGGACGGATGGATAGATGGATGGGTGGGTGGGTAAGTGGATGGATGGATGGATGAGTGAATAGATAGAAGAAAGGGTGGGTGGATGGGGGTAGGTAGATAAATAGATGGACAGTGGACAGATGGATGGGTGGATGGGTGGATAGATAGACAGTGGATGGATGGATGGGTTTTGATTCCTAATGTCCACATAGATAGTTGTTCTCCATGATGATCTACCCCTAACCTTCTAAAGGTGCACCTGTTGCCATTCTAACTGAGCACTCTATGGGACTTGGAAAATACTTTGTTTAAAATGTTGATTGCATACTTTCTAACTGAAAAAGTTATTACAGTTTGAATAGAATATATGTAGCTCAGGGCTGAACTGGGATGTGCAATCTGAGCTTGGCCGAAAGACCAAAATTTTACGTGCTTCATGCTGCATATGCTTTTATTATTTGTTTCTTCCAATGCACATAGCAATATTTAACAAATACAAATGGTTTTCTGTTTCTGTAACTTTTTTTTTTTTTTTGGGTAGGCTTCAGTATCCAAAGGAAAAGGATGGACCACTTGGGGGTCCTGGAGCAAGTCCCTTCTTTCAACTGCATCTGCCACAGTTGTTAAGTATATAACAACATTCTTATTTGGCCATTTGTCCTTACTGAATGATGTTCAAAAAACAGCTCGGTCCAATTAATAAAACATGATGGATGGCTGACAGGAGTCTTCAAACTTGGCCCTTTTATGACTTGTGGACTTCAACTCCCAGAATTCCTCAGCCAGCCTCCATTTTGTTTGTAAGATTTAAGACAAGGGTCTTCAAACTTGGCCCTTTTATGACTTGTGGACTTCAACTCCTAGAATTCCTCAGCCAGCATGCCTGGCTGAGGAATTCTGGGAGTTGAAGTCCACAAGTCATAAAAGGGCCAAGTTTGAAGACCTCTGATCTGAAGGAACTAACATCTCTGATGACTTTGGCCCAAGTTGGCTGAAGAAGTAGTTACTGGCGTGACATTATTTGTAGATCCGTTCAAGATGATGAAAATCAGATTTCCTTAATAGTAGAAGCAACAACGAAAAGTGGAATGTAAGGTTTAGGTCCCAATTAAATTAAACACGAATGAGCCGAGATTAGAAGAATATGCTGCGACAGGATTGAAATCCAGTTTCATTTGATGGGAATGTACTAGGGTTTAACAGTTCATCAAGTGTTGGGATGAGAAGCACCAGGTATGAAAGGCCAGGTTTAAATCAAATCACTCAGTAAAGACTTCATATTGGAATGCTCAAAATGCATTCACTGTTGGAATACTCAAAATATTTCGCCATGGTGCAATGTCCATGAAATGCTGTAAATCTAAGCCAACGTTATCTTTTACGGCGGATGGGCTGGTGGTGGCTGAGGCTGAAAAAAAAAACCCATCCAAAATGGTCTCAGCAGCTTTCCCCGATAACATTGGCCCTTCAGTGGCTCTCTTACTGACTGAATTTTCCATAGAGTTTCAGGATCGAATTGTCAACGCTGCTAACATTGGATGTTTTTGCTTTGACAATGTATGGAGAGGCCACCATTTTCCTTCTTATGTTTTACTCTTAGAATATAGAGTTAGAATTAGATGATGCTGGGGGGAGGAGGAGGAATGCGCAGGGGAGTTTAGTTAGACATAACAATACTGTAACTAGGGTGAGAACCAAGGTTTTCGAAGTAAGAGATGATAAGAAATGGCAGATTGGAGAACTGGAGGGAAAGCCTGCATTTCAAGCTAATTGGAGAATGTGATTTATGACTGTTAATTGAAGGAGAGAATTGTGCTTTGATACTATGTGCTCAGGGGAGGGGAATACAGATTTTGGCTTGGCCTATGTACATGCCCATGCTATGCTTCTCGAATAAAGATTTTTTAAGGTAAACAATGCCTCAAAGTTCTTTGAAGAGTTCCACCTATCAGAACCATGACACAAATACACTGCATGTAAAATATGCAGGTCGTCCTCAATTTAGGACCACAACGGACCCCAACATCTCTGTTGTTAAGTAAGCTTTGCCCCATTTTCTTGCCCCACTTGGTGAGTGAATCACTGCAGGTGTTAAGTTAGTGACACAATTGTTAAGGGAATCTGGCTTCCCCCGTTGACTTTGCTTGTCAGAAGGTCGCACAAGGGAATCATGTGACACACATGCCCGGGACACAGCAACGGTCATAAATATGAACCGGTTGCCAAGCATTTGAATTTTGAACACATGATCCTGGGGATGCGGCAAAGGCCGTAACTCTGAAAAATAAAGTCATAAATCATTTTCTCCAGTGCTGTTGTTAACTTTGAACGGTCAGTAAGTGAACTGTTGTAAGTCAAGGGCTACCTGTACTTGTTCCGTGTCAGGTCAAGGATTAACAGCAGTGAAAGAAAAAGCTGGCATTCTACGCATTCGTACCTCTTCGTCGGCATCTTCAGAGGGTGGACGTCCAGAAACATCGGAAAACAGCATCGCAGGTTCCGTCTTTCTCAAGGGATCGGTCCAAAATCTCTTTGTTTTCCTCTGAAATTGGTGAGCATATTCTTACTGGATTTTTAATCAATTGGTGTCTCCCTTTAAGATGTGGAAGAGGATCCTCAGCAGAATCTGGAAGAGAACGTGACGTTATCCTCCTCTCCTTCAGGATCCCGTGGAGTGCTGTCCACCATCACTACTGCTGTGCAGAATACCGTAAGGATTTCTGGTGATAAAATAAGAGGAAGGAAGGCCAATAGTAGTAACTGTCAGAGGGATCTCCGAGTCCTAGTGGACCATCACTTAAACATGAGTCAGCTGTGTGCTGCAGCTGCCAAAATAGCCAACACAGTGCTAAGCTGCATTAACAGAGGGATAGAATCAAGATCACGTGAAGTGTTAATACCACTTTACAAGGCCTTGGTAAGGCCACACTTGGAATACTGCATCCAGTTTTGGTCACCACGATATAAAAAAGATGTTGAGACTCTAGAAAGAGTGCAGAGAAGAGCAACGAAGATGATCAGGGGACTGGAGGCTAAAACATATAAGGAACGGTTGCTGGAATTGGGGATGTCTAATCAATGAGGAGAAGGACGAGGGGGGACATGATAGCAGTGTTCCAGTATCTCAGGGGCTGCCCCAAAGAAGAGGGAGTCAAGCTATTCTCCAAAGCACCTGAAGGTAGGACAAGAAGCAATGGATGGAAACTAATCAAGGAGAGAAAAATACGTTCATAAATTGCAAATTCAGTGTTCCTGTACCAGTCTCCCAAATAGGGCATTTTCCAAAGATGTTCCACTCAAATTCCCATAATTCCCAGCCAATCCAAACATGCCCATTCACAACTAGAAATTATGGATGGGAATTCATGCTACTGGGAAAGCATTCATGAGAAGATAAGTGCTATCTAGCTTTGTAACTGCCTAATACAGGGGTCTTCAAACTTGGCCCTTTTGTGACTTATGGACTTCAACTCCCAGAATTCTTCAGCCAGGCATGCTGGCTGAGGAATTCTGGGAGTTGAAGTCCACAAGTCATAAAAGGGCCACATTAGAAGACCCCTGGCTTAATATAACAGAACCCAAGGCAAACAACATGAGCGTTCTGCTCTATTTTATGCAGGGTAAAAGTGTCTTAACTGGCGGACTTGATGCTCTGGAGTTTATCGGCAAGAAAACCATGAATGTTCTAGCAGAAGGTGATCCTGGATTCAAGAAAACCAAAATTCTGATGGAACGGACTGTTTCTTTATCTCAGGTGAAACATGCACACAGTGATTATCATCATAAACAGTGATTTAGCAAGATTTTTCTAATTTAGTCCTGTCTAGATAAGTTGGTACTACTTCATCCTGATTGGGCAGGATGCTGGTGGGAGATCCTAGACCAGGAATCTTCAAACTTGGCTCTTTTATGACTTGTGGACTTCAGCTCCCAGAATTCCTCAGTCAGCCTCCATTTTGTTTGTTAGATTTAAGACAGGGATCTTCAAACTTGGCTCTTTTATGATTTATGGACTTCAATTCCCAGAGTTCCTCGGCCAGCCTCCATTTTGTTTGTTAGATTTAAGATAGGGGTCTTCCAACTTGGCCCTTTTATGACTTGTGGACTTCAGCTCCCAGAATTCCTCAGCCAGCCTCCATTTTGTTTGTTAGATTTAAGACAGGGGGTTTCAACCTTGACCCTTTTTGACTGGTGGACTTCAACTCCCAGAATTCCTCAGCTGGCCTCCATTTTGTTTGTTAGATTTAAGACAGGGATCTTCAAACGTGGCCCTTTTATGACTTGTGGACTTCAACTCCCAGAATTCCTCAGCCAGGCATAGATGGCCTCTTTGACCCCTCTTTCAAACCAGCGGTCCTCTCTATCCAAAACGCAGACTTTGCTGTCTTCGAAAGAGCGGTCTTGGTCTTTCAAATGCAAACGGGCTGCTGAATTTTGTCCTGGTGCAGGGGTAGGCAACCTCGGCTCTTTTATGACTCCTGGACTTCAACTCCCAGAATTCCTGAGTCAGCTCAGGAATTCTGGGAGTTGAAGTCCAGGAGTCATAAAAGAGCCGAGGTTGCCTACTTCTGTGTGGGTTTGTTCTCCTGTGTTGTGCCAGGCATTTGTGAAGGCATTGCCCCAGTGTACAGATCTTACATTTCCCTTATGTTACACAGCCCATTAATCAGAGACCCCCCCACAACTCTATATTTCCACAGCTGCTGCGGGAAGCCAAAGAGAAAGAAAAGCAAAGACTTGCCCAGCACGTCACAATGGAGCCCACGGCACATTATGGGGTGCTTTTCGATGAATTTCAGGGTTTGTCTCACCTAGAAGCTTTGGAGATCCTGTCCAACGAAAGCGAAGCCAAGGTGAGGTCAACGAGGTGCACCGATCGAGAGAAAGAGAAGGGCGATTGGGAGATATTTGTCGAAAAATGCTTTCCAGCCAGATTTTCTAAGGAAAATCCCTTCCGGTTCTAAGATCTGTCCGATCCTTTCATTATTTTGCCGTTTCCCTTCGCAACTTGCAGGCTCAGATGGCTTCCATTCCATTTACGGCCACAGCTCAGCTCCAAATTTCTGTCGTTAAGGGAGGCGTTTGTTAAGCGGGTTTGGCCCTGTTTGACGACCAACCCCGCGGCGGTTGATAAGCTGGTCACCCGGTCGTTAAGGGAACCCGTCTTCTCCCGTTCTAACTTGGCTTGTCAGAACATCGTCAAAGGGGGTTACGTGACACGGCAACGGTCGTAAATATGAGCCAGTTGCCAAGCATCTGGATTTTGATCACGTGTTTTGGGGGATGCTGCAAACGGTCGTAAGTGTGAAAAATGACAAGTCACTTCTTTCGGGGCTGTCATAGCTTTGATGGGTCGCTAAATGAATTGTTGTAAGTTGAGGATTATCTTCTATATTCTAGTGTTTATCATCATTGCTACGAAATGAATCTCCTTATTCTGCTTTTTTCGCTCTTCTCCCTTCCTTCCTTCCTTCCTTCCTTCCTTCCTTCCTTCCTTCCTTCCTTCCTTCCTGGAACTTTCTCTGAACTTTCTCTTCCTTCCAATATTGACAGAGCAAGTCACTAGAATATAAAATAAGAACAATCCCCACTCCCTTGTAGCACTGATGATGTTACCTAGTTTGGTAATGAAACATCTACAAGAAAACAACCAAGCTCAGAGAGCACCAAGGACCCCACAGTCTTCCTCCTCCTCCTCCTCCTCCTCCTCCTTTCTGCAAATCTCACTTTCTTCTAGCACTGATGATGTTACATAGTTGGGTCATGAAACATTTGCAAGGAAACAAGCAAACTCAGAGAGCACGGACCCTACAGTCTTCTTCTTCCTCCTCCTCCTCCTCCTCCTCCCCCCCCCTTTCTGCAAATCTCACTTTCTTCTAGCACTGATGATGTTACCTAGTTGGGTCATGAAACATCTGCAAGGAAACCACCCAGTTCAGAGAGCACCAAGGACCCTGCAAATAGGCTCATATCATTTTAGCACAGAACAGATGTTACTAAGTCTAATAATCTGTATTCTTGATAGAAGGGAATATGTGTAGCTTTGGGTTGAAATGAGGGGTCCTGGGTGCTCTCTGAGCTTGATTATTTTCTTGCAGACGATTCACGACCTTGCTAGGAAATATCATCAGTGCTTATTATAAATCTAATGCAGTGGTTCTCAACCTTTTTAATGCCGCGACCTCCAACCGGTCGTAAGTCAAGGACTACTCAACCAGTCGTAAGTCGAGGACTACTCAACTGGTGCAGCACCATTTGCAGAATGGGACTTTTGGCAGGCTCAGCAGGGCAGAGACAGCCTGGACAATTCCTATTGGCTTTTGAAAGCCAATAGAATTAGACTCTATTCAAGAGACTCTATTCTATTGGGTTTCAAAAGCCAATAGAATAAAAGAGAGTAGCACAGCTAAGGAAAAGGGGGAAAAAATGGCGGACTGCGTTGTTTGGCGACCCCCGTGAAATGGTCGTTTGACCCCAAATGGGGTCCCACCCACAGGTTGAGAACCACTGATCTAATGCAAACAGATCTCCTCTTCCCCCCCCCTCAAACATGCTATACCACAACTATGATGAAATAGTCTGCCTAAAATATAATATCTGGTATTGTAATTTTTTTTCCAGGTACAATCATATTTGGCATCTCTTCAAGGAGAGGAACTAGAAGCAGCCAAAAATGTGTTAATTGCTATTAAGGCAGTCTTCCTTTCTCAAGACACGGAAAATCAAGATCAAGAAATAAAAAAAGGTAGTTGTCAAATGACTTATTAAAGCAGGGGTGGGGAACTATGGCCCTTATATGATTTGTGGACTTCAACTCCCAGAATCCCTGAGCCAGCTGGCTCAGGAATTCTGGGAGTTGAAGTCCACAAGCCTTAAAAGGCCACAGTTCCCCACCTCTGTATTAAAGGATCTACTTATTGATTCGAAACTATAGAGCAGGGGTCTTCAAACTTGGCCCTTTTATGACTTGTGGATTTCAACTCCCAGAATTCCTCAGCCAGGTGAGGAATTCTGGGAGTTGAAGTCCACAAGTCATAAAAGAGCCAAGTTTGAAGACCCCTCCTGTGGAGCGTATGCTGTGTAAGGTACGAGCAGCTGGATCCCAAAAATAGTTCTGCTGAAGCACTATCTATTGAAAATACTACTTTTTAAAATGTGATAGTGTTTTCCCAGTGCTTTCTGTGTTTTTCCTTCTCTATGTCGTAAAATTAGTGGATGCTTTTTATTTGTTAAGTTTTCTTCTCATTAGGAAATGAAACATCAGCATAAGCTAGCCTTAGCTTACTTGCTGAGTGAGAAAGATGTATTTTAATTTTCTTTCCGCATGCAACGGAATCGAACACCACCTCCAAGGTGGAAAGTAAAATTGGAAATTATAAGTGATCCTGTTCAATTAGGACACAGAGGAGAACAGTGCCCAGTAAATTGGAATACAGAATAATAGAATTGGAAGGGACCTTGGAGGTCTTCTAGTCCACCCACCCCTGCTGCTCAAGCAGGAGACCCTACACCAAGAGTAGGCAACCTTGGCTCTTTTATGACTCGTGGACTTCAACTCCCAGAATTCCTGAGCCAGCACGGCTCAGCTTGAAAATCTCTCCCTTTCCCCCTCAGCGTGCCTGGCTGAGGAATTCTGGGAATTGAAGTCTACCAGTCATAAAAGAGCCAAGGTTGCCTACCCCTGCTCTAAACTAATAAAGTCTACATTAATTAACATGAATTAGGCTTTCATATGTTCCTCTAGGTCATGGGTAGGCAATCTTGGCTCTTTGATGACTCGTGGACTTCAACTCCCAGAATTCCTGAGCCAGCCTGGCTCAGCTTAGAAACCTCCCTTTCCCCTCAGCATGGCTGGCTCAGGAATTCTGGGAGTTGAAGTCCACGAGTCATAAAAGAGCCAAGGTTGCCTACCCCTGCTCTACCCCATTTCAGACAAGTGACTGTCCAATCTCTTCTTAAAACCCTCCAGTGATGGAGCACCCACAACTCACAGAGGCAGGTAATTCCACTGATTAGTGAATATAATACAGTTGGAAGGGACCTTGGAGGTCATCTAGTCCAACCCCCCACCCAAGCAGGAGACCCTACACCATTTCTGACAAATGGCTGCCCAATCTCTTCTTTTAAAAGCTTCCAGTGATAAAGCACCCACAATTTCCATTCCACTGGTTCACTGTTCTTATTTGTCCTTGTGGCAAGGAATAAAATTGCTTCTAAGTCAGAAGTAGAGACTATTGGTTACCAAAACAAAGAAAAAAGAAAGAAAAACGGATACAGGACAGAAATGCTGTTTGCTAACGTATGAGCGAGGAAGAAGGAGAGAGAGAAAAAAAATGATGCCTAATTAGAATCCCTTCCCTTAGGAAGAAAAAGAATGTTTTTTTCTCTGAATTTAACGCTTTTGCCTTGATTATTGCCGCAGATGCAGGAGATGTGTTCGTTACCACGCTAACAGAATTGCTATTTGAACTACACGTCGCTGCTACGCCTGACAAACTTAACAAGGTGGGGAACGCTGTTTATTGGATTTTTTTTTTTTGAAGATATGGCTTATTGGCTAGCTCAGGGCAACGATCCTTCATAGCACATTAATTTTTTAAAAAACAAGAAGTGGGGCAAGAGCAGGCAGCGTGCCTTACTACTTTGGGTAAAATAGCAACTCTGAACACACAGGAGAAAGAGACAGAGATGGGAATGCCTCTGTAAATTTTTCAGAGCCAGGAAATCACAGGAAACCAGGAAGAGGAACCGTTCTTCACCATGTTGTCAGAGGCCAATTCTGATGTGCCAAAAGTCCGTGGAATAATTCGGCCTATAATTTTGGAATATAAAAGCCGGGCGTTTATGTTCCAAATTAGGCAGAGCCAAAGGAGTGATGACAAATGGCAAGATTAGGAAGGCAAATCTATACGGGGATGATAGTCCATTAGAAATTCTGCAAACGCAATGGTGTAATGGCTTGGAAATACAGTGCCTTGGATGGGTGGTTGAGCGGTTGAGTTGTTGGTTGGGTGATTGGGTGGTTGAGATCATGAACCTGTCAACGCTGCTAACATCGGATGTTTTTGCATTGACCACAGATGGAGATGCAGTCATTTTCTTCTTTTTGCTTTTAGAGTTAGATGATGCACGGGAATCTAGCTAGACATAATAACACTGGACCTAGTGTGAGAACCAAGGTTGTTGAAAGAAGAGAGGATAAAGAATTGGTGGGCTGAAGAGCTGGAGGGGAAGCCCACGTTTCAAGCTAATTGGGGAATGTGATTTATGACAGTTAATTGGAGGAGGGAATTGTGCTTTGATACTATGTGCTCAGGGGAGAGGAATTCAATGTTTGGCTTCAATTATGTTAGTGCCGATGCTATGCTTCTCGGATAAAGATTCTTTAAGATAAACAATGCCCTGAAGTTCTTTGAAGAGTTTCATCTGTCGGAACCATGACAGAACCAATGAATCAATGAATGTAGCCAACCATCTTATATGTGACTCGGCGGTATTTTCTGCCAGGAAATTAAGAGTGGCTTTATGTTGGAATCCACGTGCCATTCTGAAGAGGTGCATTTCCACACTACAATAATAACTCTCTGCCATTTTTGATGGTGGATATATAGAGAGTAGAGCTGGAAGGGACCTTGGAGGTCTTCTAGTCCAGCCTCCCACTTAAGCAGGAGAACCTACACCATCTCAGACCGGTGAATGTCTAGTCTTTTCTTAAAGATCTCCAGTGATGGGGCGCCCACGATTTCTGAAGCTGTTCCACTGGTTGATTGTCCTCACTGTCAGGAATTTTCTCCTTAAATCCAGGTTTTCTTCCCTCCTTGATCACTTTCCAACTCTTATGTTGCAGGCCAGAAAGAAGGCCTTAGAAGCAGCAAGTCTCTCCACATATGGAGACCTGGAAGAGAACCCACCAGGCCAAACTAAAGAAGTGGATGAAGAAATTGTAGAAATGCAAGTCACTGAAGAAAAATCTCAGGTGGGAGAATCTGAAAAGACAGAAACAAAAAGAACCAAAACTGTAGAGGTAAGTGGTGACCAGGTCTTTCTTTGACTACTGTCAATTGAGCGTGGTGTAGAACAGGGGTAGGCAACCTTGGCTCTTTTATGACTCGTGGACTCGTGCTGGCTCAGGAATTCTGGAAGTTGAAGTCCACGAGTCATAAAAGAGCCAAGGTTGCCTACCCCTAGTGTAGGGATTCCTGCACTGTGCAGGCCACTGGACTTGAAGACGTTCCCAACTCTATGATTTTGTGATTTTGTCTTTGCTTGCTAGTAAGAGGCAGGGACAAAACTAGGAGACACCCTTAGAGCAGGGATGTTCAATCTTGGTGACTTGAAGACTTGTGGACACCCAGAATTCCCAGCCAGCCATGCAGATTGTCTCTTTGTTGGCTGGGGAATTCTGGGAGTTGAAGTCCACAGGTCTTAAAGTTACCAAGGTTGGGCAACTCTGATTTAAAATAGAGCTTAGACCAGGGGTAGGCAACCTTGGCTCTCTTATGACTGGTGGACTTCAACTCCCAGAATTCCTGAGCCAGCCATGCTGAGGGGAAGGGAGAGGTTTCCAAGCTGAGCCAAGGTGGCTCAGGAATTCTGGGAGTTGAAGTCCACGAGTCATAAAAAAGCCAAGATTGCCTCCCCTGACCTAGAGGAACATATGAAAGCATAATTAATGTTAATTAATGTAGACTTTATTAGTTTAGAGCAGGAGTAGGCAACCTTGGCTCTCTTATGACTCGTGGACTTCAACTCCCAGAATTCCTGAGCCAGCCATGCTGAGGGGAAGGGAGAGGTTTCCAAGCTGAGCCAAGCTGGCTCAGGAATTCTGGGAGTTGAAGTCCACCAGTCATAAAAGAGCCAAGGTTGCCCACCCCTGGCTTAGAGAAATTGAGGACTCTAGTAAAGAGAGGTATTAAGGACAGACTGTACCAGATTATGATAGGGCCAAGGTTTTCCACTGACGATCTTCTTGGCTTTCCAAACTCTGATATTATTTCACAAGCTTTTATTTGTTTTCCACTGGAAACAGCTTTTATTTGTTTTCCACTGGAAATAATAAGGAACTCCCTCTTTTATTTTTGATATGGCAGTCTAAGTTTCAGGAATTGGGGGAGGAGAAAGGGATATCAAAATATCCACCTTCACGACATTAAAAGAGAATGTCAAAAAAATCAAGATGGTATCCATGTGCTCCCTCTTTTGTAACAAACATCACAATATATTTAGAAAAACCAGGTTGATCCCATGGTCACAGACACCATCTTGATTTTTGATGCCCTCTTCAGATACCATGAAAAACGGAATGTTTGAGGTCCTTTTTTTTTTTTTTTTTTGCACCCCATGAAATTCTGTTCGTCATATCAAAAATGTCTACCAGCCCACCAGGCTTTTAACTCTTATTTCCTGGTCCTATAATGCCTTGGAAAGTTTTCAAACTTTATTTTTCAGTATCAAGATCTAATAAAATCCATTGCTCATGTTTTGCATTGGGGGTATAATACTTTGTAATGTTATCAACTAGAGCAGCGGTTCTCAACCTGTGGGTCGGGACCCCATTTGGGGTCGAACGACCATTTCACGGGGGTCGCCAAACAAGGCTGTCCGCCATTTTTCCCCCCTTTTCTTTGGCCACGCCCCTGGCCCCCGGTGATATATAAATGGTTGGGGGTCACCACAACATGGGGAACTGTATTATGGGGTCGTGGCATTAGAAAGGTTGAGAACCACTGAACTAGAGCGATTCCATCAGTGGAAAACCTCTGAGTTCCTCATCCAAAGCCATCTAAATCTGACTTTTGAAGTTTTCATTTAATAGGTTAGGCTTAGAATCTAAATAGTTGAAACCAGTGATTTAGTAATAATAGGAACAGAATTTTCTCTTGTTACCGACAAAGTCAAATACTTCCTCTTACAAGGAACCAGGGTTCTGCTTATTTTAACCTCTGTAACTAATGATATTTTCTGGATATTTCTCTCCTACAGGGTACAACATGTAGCATCTGTGCTAATTAGTAAAATTTACTGCCTTGGAATGTGCTCAGCATCTGTGCTAATCAGTAAAAATGTCCTGCTTTCTAGGAACTCTACATGTTGTCCATTGAAAGCCTGGCCGAAGTAACAGCCCGTTGCATTGAACAACTTCATAAATTAGCAGAATTAATTCTCCATGGACAAGAAGTTGAAAGGCCTGCCTTGGATCAAGCTCGAGGTCTAACAAAGTGAATATATTTTCATTTGCTGTTCTTTCTGTTCAAGGGCTACTGCTCGTTCATCCATCCATTCATTCATTCATCATAATATTTTCATTTTCCTTGGGGGTGCAGTGTCATATGGTCACACAAGTTTCGCCTAGTGGTGAGGCTTTATAACAGGGGTCTTCAAACTTGGCAACTTTAAGACTTGTGGACTTCAACTCCCAGAATTCCTCTTGAAATATTCAAGAATATGCTGATCAGGATGGATAAATACTCTATTTCCATTATGTTTTCAACAGTTTAACGAATACGATGTGTAACGAAGTGTCATCCCTATCAAAACAATTCTCTGATCTTTTGACTTTGGTGGCGGTAAGTTATTACACAATTTCATTTATTTATTACTTCATGTGTTATTCTCTAACTAAGTGAGAGAATGAGTGAACAAATAGGGACATTTAAATGGTATCTATAATCAGCATCTAATACGCATATAGGGTTAGGGTTACGTCACCATGAACTCGGAGAGCAAAATGGACATCGCCAACAAATTTGGAGTGCTTGGGTATGGTTAGAAAGGCATTGACTTTTCTAGCCTGCCCTGTCTATCTTTCCTGGTAAAATCCATGGGAAAATCCCATTGGAGGAAAATTCCACTTAGGGTTAGGGTTAGGTCACCATGAACTTGTAGAGCAAAATGGACATTGCCAACAAATTCGGAGTGCTTGGGTATGGTTAGGGGGGCACTTACTTTTCTAGGCTGCCCTATCTATCTTTCCTGGTAAAATACATGGGAAAATCCCATTGGAGGAAAATTCCACTTAGGGTTAGGTTAGGTCACCATGAACTCATAGAGCAAAATGGACATCGCCAACAAACTCAGAGTGCTTGGGTATGGTTAGGAGGGCACTGACATTTCTAGGCTGCCCTATCTATGTTTCCTGGTAAAATACATGGGAAAATCCCATTGGAGGAAAATTCCACTTAGGGTTAGGGTTAGGTCACCATGAACTTGTAGAGCAAAATGGACATTGCCAACAAATTCGGAGTGCTTGGGTATGGTTAGGGGGGCACTTACTTTTCTAGGCTGCCCTATCTATCTTTCCTGGTAAAATACATGGGAAAATCCCATTGGAGGAAAATTCCACTTAGGGTTAGGTTAGGTCACCATGAACTCATAGAGCAAAATGGACATCGCCAACAAACTCAGAGTGCTTGGGTATGGTTAGGAGGGCACTGACATTTCTAGGCTGCCCTATCTATGTTTCCTGGTAAAATACATGGGAAAATCCCATTGGAGGAAAATTCCACTTAGGGTTAGGGTTAGGCCACCATGAACTCATAGAGCAAAATGGACATCGCCAACAAATTCGGAGTGCTTGGGTATGGTTAGGGGGGCACTGACTTTTCTAGGCTGCCCTATCTATGTTTCCTGGTAAAATACATGGGAAAATCCCATTGGAGGAAAATTCCACTTAGGGTTAGGGTTAGGCCACCATGAACTCATAGAGCAAAATGGACATCGCCAACAAATTCGGAGTGCTTGGGTATGGTTAGGGGGGCACTGACTTTTCTAGGCTGCCTTATCTATGTTTCCTGGTAAAATACATGGGAAAATCCCATTGGAGGAAAATTCCACTTAGGGTTAGGGTTAGGTCACCATGAACTCATAGAGCAAAATGGACATCTCCAACACATTTGGAGTGCTTGGGTATGGCTAGGAGGGCACTGACATTTCTAGGCTGCCCTATCTATGTTTCCTGGTAAAATACATGGGAAAATCCCATTGGAGGAAAATTCCACTTAGGGTTAGGGTTAGGTCACCATGAACTCATAGAGCAAAATGGACATTGCCAACAAATTCGGAGTGCTTGGGTATGGTTAGGGGGGCACTGACTTTTCTAAACTGCCCTATCTATGTTTCCTGGTAAAATACATGGGAAAATCCCATTGGAGGAAAATTCCACTTAGGGTTAGGGTTAGGTCACCATGAACTCATAGAGCAAAATGGACATCGCCAACAAATTCGGAGTGTTTGGGTATGGTTAGGGGGGCACTTACTTTTCTAGGCTGCCCTATTTATGTTTCCTGGTAAAATACATGGGAAAATCCCATTGGAGGAAAATTCCACTTAGGCTTAGGGTTAGGCCACCATGAACTCATAGAGCAAAATGGACATCGCCAACAAATTCGGAGTGCTTGGGTATGGTTAGGGGGGCACTTACTTTTCTAGGCTGTCCTATCTATGTATCCTGGTAAAATACATGGGAAAATCCCATTGGAGGAAAATACCACTTAGGCTTAGGGTTAGGTCACCATGAACTTATAGAGCAAAATGGACATCGCCAACAAATTCGGAGTGCTTGGGTATGGTTAGGGGGGCACTGACTTTTCTAGGCTGCCCTATCTATGTTTCCTGGTAAAATACATGGGAAAATCCCATTGGAGGAAAATTCCACTTAGGGTTAGGGTTAGGCCACCATGAACTCAGAGAGCAAAATGGACATTGCCAACAAATTCGGAGTGCTTGTGTATGGTTAGGGGGGCACTGACTTTTCTAGGCTGCCCTATCTATGTTTCCTGGTAAAATACATGGGAAAATCCCATTGGAGGAAAATTCCACTTAGGGTTAGGGTTAGGCCACCATGAACTCATAGAGCAAAATGGACATTGCCAACAAATTCGGAGTGCTTGGGTATGGTTAGGGGGGCACTGACTTTTCTAAACTGCCCTATCTATGTTTCCTGGTAAAATACATGGGAAAATCCCATTGGAGGAAAATTCCACTTAGGGTTAGGGTTAGGTCACCATGAACTCATAGAGCAAAATGGACATCGCCAACAGATTTGGAGTGCTTGGGTATGGTTAAGGGGGCACTGACTTTTCTAAGCTGCCCTATCTATGTTTCCTGGTAAAATACATGGGAAAATCCCATTGGAGGAAAATTCCACTTAGGCAATCTGGGTCCTCATTTTACAGACCTGGGAAGGATGGGAAGCTGAGTCAAAGTTGAGCTGGTGAGAATCGAACTGCCGAATTGCTAGCAGCTGGCAGTCAGCAGGATTAGCCTGCAGTACTGCATTCTGACCACTGTGCCACCATGGCGGAAGGAAGGAAGGAAGGAAGGAAGGAAGGAAGGAAGGAAGGAAGGAAGGAAGGAAGGAAGGAAGGAAAAAGAGGGGAGGGAGGAAGGGAGAGAGAAAGAAAGGAAGGAAGGAAGGAAGGAAGGAAGGAAGGAAGCAGGGAGGGGTAAGGAACGAATGAATAGCAATAGCACTTAGACTTGTATGCTGCTTCACAGGACTTTGTCGCCCTCTCTAGTCAGAAGTGCTCCATCTTTGCAAATAAAGGGAGAAAGTCTATATAGAATGGCAGATATTATGAACTTTCCGGAAAAGCAGTGGGTGCACTTTGTGATATGTATGACGTGATGTCAGTTTGCTTGGCCGTTTGCAATTCATTGTATGGATTTTAATGAAATGAACAGACACATCAAAATCATGTATATTCTGTGGGGTCCTTGGTGCTCTCTGAGGCTCTCAGATGAACTGGTTTCCTAGCAGATGTTTCATGGCCCAACTAGGGAACATCATCAATGTAGAAGGGAATGGGGTGTGTGTTTGCTGCTTATATACTAGTGCAGGGATCTTCAAACGTGGCCCTTTGATGACTTGTGGACTTCAACTCCCAGAATTCCCCAGCCAGGCACACTGGCTGAGGAATTCTGGGAGTTGAAGCCCACAAGTCATCAAAGGGCCAAGTTTGAAGACCCCTGCACTGGTGGCTTGGCCTGACAGTGTTGGTGGGAATGGTCTGGACAGTCCCTTGATTAGGCTGTTGTTTACTGTTAGCTTGTTTGTCTAGTTAGTAGTTCCTTGATTGGAACATTGTTTACATCTTGATTGCTGGTGTGGTATTAATCTTATTAATTTCTGCTTATCTGGGTGTTTTGGGTTCTTCGCTTCGTTTCTGGCAAGGAAACTCCCACCAAACCTGACACTGTTCATTGGCAGTGACTATTTCACACTGTGAGTTGGAAGTGTGTGTGGTTTTTTTTTTTTTTTAATTCTCATATGCAATTAAACTGTCCACACTTACTAGACTCCAGTTCTTCGGAAAAATTTCTAACTACTTTTTAGTTTTAAAATCGGTGCATTAGCTCAAATTCTGTCAGATTATCAGGGTTAATGAAAAGTTACCTTGGATAGCTGGTAAATGAACGCAAAGCGTGTTTCCATGTAAGAGTAAATCAATATTTTCCATTGATCAGAAGAATTTCATATTGGTGATGTTTTCTCGCTGCTGCTGCGAAGAGCATTCGTAACTTTCTCCGTGCTTTCCTTTAAACAGAGTGACAAAAAAGCTGAAATCCTTAACCCAATGGTTAATAGCGTGCTGTCAGAGGTAAGTAAGGCCAATATTTACTTTACATAACGCTGCCAGTTTCTTTCTTTTTTTATATAATATTTTATTAATTTTCCAATTTTACATTTGAGTATTTAAAAAGCAACGTGGTGACTGGGTTAATCAATAGTTCAATAACAGAATCTTTAGTGCAAATCTCAGGTTACAACATCAAGTATTTCTTCTCTTTTTCCCCTTAACATTTACTGTCTCGTATTCAAGCCAGTACATTTTTGATTATATCAACTCAACAAAAACGTCATTATTACATTTATCAATACATTTTTAGCTTGTATTTATCTTAATTACATTCAGTCTTCATAAACAATCCATATCCTGTTATTAAGTTTTACATAATTTTTAATTTCTCATCAATATTCCAATTTAAATCTTTGATATCCACAATCTTCAGACTTTGGGTAACCAAGATTTCCCTTATCTCACTTCCTAACAAACTATAATATCCAAAATGCACCGTTTCTGATCTGTCAGCTTCTTATCTGCCTTGTGGTAATAGCACCACAAAGCAAGACAAGAAACAATGGATGGAAACTAATCAAGGAGAGAAGCAACCTGGAATTAAGGAGAAATTTCCTATCAGTGAGAACAATTAACCCGTGGAACTACCTGCCTCCAGAAGTTGTGGATGCTCCATCACTGGAGGTTTTTAAGAAAAGACTGGATAGCCATTTATCAGAAATAGTATAAGTTTCCTGTGAGAGCAAGGGGTGGGATTAGAAGACCCCCAAGGTCCCTTTTCCAGCTCTATTCTGATTAGTATCATCATCGTGACGCCTCAATTTCATTCAATTGTATAGAATAGAACATAGAATAATAGAGTTGGAAGGGACATTGGAGGTCTTCTAGGCCAACCCCGTACTCAAGCAGGAGACCTTATATCATTTCAGATAAATGGTTGTCCACTCTGTTTTTGAAAGCCTCCAGTGAGGGAGCGCCGACAACTTCTGGACGCAAGCTGTTCCACTGATTAATTGTTCTCACCATTAGAAAATTCCTCCTTAGTTCCAGGTTGCTTCTCTCCTTGGTTAGTTTCCATCCGCCATTTCTCGTCTTGCCTTTTGGTGCTTTGGAAAATAAGTTGATCCCCCGTCTTCTTTGTGGCAGCCCCTCAAATATTGGAACAGTGCTCTCTGTAAAGACCCACCCCACTTTACATCTTAAGAAGACAGAACTCTTGGAATATCTCTTCCAACAGGCATCTTTATTAAGAGAAGATGGTTGCAGGCGTTCGAGACAGGATCTGAGGGGCCAACCCCTCCCATTCAAGGTTTTAAGTGTCCCCACCCCACCGTCCTTCCAGCGACAATCCCAGGCGTTACATTTCCACCCCCTTTTCCTCACCTCCGGCAGAAGGGAGACTTCAGAGAGGAGTAGATGAAAGGTGATGGCCATATTGTTATGATCAGTCCTCTTGGTGAGATCCACATCCAGTCCCTTTGAAGTTTTAATGAAGGAAGTGAGAGCCATAAAACCCTTTTGCTCATCCCCCTTCCCCTTCGTAGTATGACAGAATCCAGAGAGGGCAGAAATGGGGGTTTCCATAGCCGATAACTAGAAATGAAATATAATATCATTTAAACGAATCACAGTGCGACAGTTGTAAGGGTGAAAAAGGGTGAAAACTAAACTGACTTGTAAGGATTCTCTGGCAAGTATTGTGGTTTTCACTCATCGAACACAGAGGTGTCCAAACTTGGCAACTTCAAGATTTGTGGAGTTCAACTCCCAGAAAAACGGTCGTAAGTTATTTTTTTTCGTTGCTATTGTAACTTTGAACAATCACTAAACAAAAGATTGTAAGTCAGCAACTACCTGTACAGACCACTTACAGTTTCCATCTTGGAAAGTAAGGTTGTGTTTTCAGCAAGTGTGATCATTTGTGATGCTAGCTTTATTGATCCCCTGACTTCTGTGTAAGAGCTCACAAAACACGCTACGCTTTGCTAATAATATCTATATATTTCTTTCTCTCTCGTTAGGGCTGCAACAGCACCGTGTACATTCAAGACGCTTTCCAGTTGCTGCTTCCGGTTCTTCAGATCTCCCATATCCAAATCCATTGTTTGAAAACACAGCAGGGACCGCCTCTCAACTAGCCATCAATTTAATTCCTGATGGGTACAAATATCAATATCCAAATGCAGCGTAAGCCATTCTGGAGCCTTTCAAAGGACACTAAATGTTACGTTTGCACGGAAAGTTCTAGAATAACATTTTCGACCCAAATGAACTATTTAAGTGTGTTCATATCAGCAACTTCTTGTTTCTTGTAGTAATTTAAGGTTTATTCTGGTTTTATTGGTGCATATTCACTTTGGATATATTAGTAAATATTTTAGATTTTGTTTTGGAAAAAAAATTGCCCTTTGTTTTTTTTGGGGGGGGGGTCCTTATGCTTAAAGATTTTAATCAAGTAAATTGAGGCAGCCAGAAAAACAAAATTATTGACTGATCTTGCTGTGATCCTAGTATGAAAGAAGAAGTTACTAAATGAGACACAAAGCAGAATATCCCATGGGAGATTTATCCTTTAAGATCAATACACTTGGCAGTTTAAGAATGAACACCAACCGGCTCGTTTAAAGGAACCAGATGAGTACAAGGTTGGGTGGGAAAACAACTTCTCTCATAAATAAAACGGATGGCGAAACTAAATAATCCAGACTGCCTTCCTATAGATCAGTGTTTCCCAAACTTGACAATTTTAAGGCATGTGGACTTCAACTCCCAAAATTCCACAGCCAGCATTGCTGGCTGTGGAATTCTGGGAGTTGAAGTCCACATGCCTTAAAATTGTCAAGTTTGGGAAACACTGCTATAGATGGTTCATATTTTTTTATTTATATCCCACCTTTATTAGTTTTATAAATAACTCAAGTGGGCAAACACATCTAACATTCCAACTGGGAATGCTTTAATGGGAATGGGACGACTCAGTGTGGCCGGCTCGGCGTGACCAGCTTGCCACCACCAAGTTGCCTCTGTCAACTCACCCCCACCAAGACGTGTAGGACAACTCAACATGGCTGCCACTCTGCGCTCACTCAGCTCTCTCTCCTTTTGGGAAGTCCCTGGCTACCCTCTGTGCTCTGCCCATCGTTCACCCACCCAGTTCTCCTTCTGGCTGCCCGCAGTGAATTGTCCCTGGGGAAAGTTGAGGTGTGCAGTTATTCTAGGGATCTTCAAATATGGCCCTTTTATGACTTG
The DNA here is from genome assembly GCA_039797435.1 of Crotalus adamanteus. Classification (NCBI taxonomy): domain Eukaryota; kingdom Metazoa; phylum Chordata; class Lepidosauria; order Squamata; family Viperidae; genus Crotalus; species Crotalus adamanteus. The sequence goes on from CM077924.1 coordinate 82,062,705, forward strand.
TGGATTTCAGCTCCCAGAATTCCTCAGCCAGGCACACTTGCTGAGCTGACGTCCACAAGTCATAAAAAGGCCAAGTGTGAAGACCCCTGCTTGTGGACGTCAACTCCCAGAATTCCTCAGCCAGACATGCTGGCTGAGGAATTCTGGGAGTTGACGTCCACAAGTCATAAAAGGGCCAAGTTTGAAGACCCCAGCTTGTGGACTTCAACTCCCAGAATTCCTCAGCCAGACATGCTGGCTGAGGAATTCTGGGAGTTGACGTCCACAAGTCATAAAAGGATCAAGTTTGAAGATCCCTGAGTTATCCTGTGATGATTTATTGATGGTGAGTTGGCAGAGTCAACTTGGTGGTGGCGAGCTCACTGTGCCAAACTGGCTACACGCAGTTATCCCATTCTGCATCTAGTCCAGCCCCCTGCTCAAGCAAGAGACCCTATACCAGTGGTGGCAAACCTATGGCACACGTGCCAGAGACGGCACTCAGAGCCCTCTCTGTGGGCACATGCGCCATGCCCTGGCAACTGTCCCTCTTCAACCAGCCACCCGCTAACTCGCCGAAGTCCCACATGGCCGAATGCATCCCAGCACCCATGCGCTCGCTGGCATCTTTGTGCGGTGACCGATGGTGTCAGGCGGCAGCTGCCCTGGCCCCTGCCTCGCCTGGATCTCCCCCAACCCTGTCCAGCCCCCACAGGCATCCCTCCCCACGAGCAACTTCGAGGTGATCACGCCCACCTTGGCCACACGCAGCCAGTCTGCCATGACCACCACAGCCACGTCCACTCAGTGGGCCACGCCCACCTGGCACCCAGCGACACAAATAAGGGAGTTTTGGGTTGCAGTTTGGGCACTCGGTCTCTAAAAGCTTCGCCATCATTGCCCTATACCATTTCAGACAAATGGGTAGTCTAGTCTCTTCTTAAAAGCCTCCAGGGATGGAGCGCCCACAACTTCTGGAGGCAAGTTGTTCCACTGGTTAATTGTTCTCACTGTCAGGAAATTTCTCCTTTTGTATATATCGGTTCTCTTCTTGATTAGTTTCCATCTCTTGCTCCTTGTCCTGCCTTTGGAGAATAGGTTGACCTCCTTTTCTATGTGGCCCTCCCATTGATATTGGAAGACTGCTGTCATGTCACCCCTACTCCTTCTCTTCATTAGACTAGACCTGCTCAATTTGCAACTGTTCTTCATACGTATGTTTTAGCCTCAGTTCCCTCCAGGCATATTGTAGGAAATGATCAGGCTGAGCTCAGTAAATCTGTTGACCACACTTTTTCAAGTAGCAATTCTAAAATAGTGAATGGAATTAAGAGACTTGGAATAGTGTTTGCCACTGAGATGGCAGTTTTTCATCAAATCCAACCTAAAACATTGACCCAACCTGAGAGGATAGATTGATCCTTTGTTTGCTAACAGAGACCCCTGTCAGCTCCTCTTTTCCAGCTGTCCTGCCATTCTGGTGGAAGGGGGGAAGAGGCCCTCTTTGCTTCTGATCAGAAATAAAGTGATAAATTTCAACTTTCCTCAAATCTGGGGGTGATGTAATAGAATAGAATAGAATAGAATAGATATTGGAATATAGAATAGAATAGAATAGAATAGAATAGATATTGCAATATAGAATAGAATAGATATTGGAGAATAGAATAGAATAGATATTGGAATATAGAATAGAATAGATATTGGAATATAGAATAGAATAGAATAGAATAGAATAGAATAGAATAGAATAGAATAGAATAGAATAGAATAGAATAGAATAGAATAGAATAGAATAGATATTGGAATATAGAATAGAATAGAATTGGAATATAGAATAGAATAGAATAGAATAGAATAGAATAGATATTGGAATATAGAATAGAATAGATATTGGAATATAGAATAGAATAGAACAGAATAGAATAGAATAGAATAGAATAGATATTGGAATATAGAATAGAATAGAATTGGAATATAGAATAGAATAGAATAGATATTGGAGAATAGAATAGAATAGAATAGATATTGGAATATAGAATAGAATAGAACAGAATAGATATTGCAATATAGAATAGAATAGAATAGAATAGAATAGAATAGAATAGAATAGAATAGAATAGAATAGAATAGATATTGGAATATAGAATAGAATAGAATAGTTATTGCAATATAGAATAGAATAAAAGAGAATAGTAATTGGAATATAGAATAGAATAGAATAGAATAGATATTGGAATATAGAATAGAATAGAACAGAATAGAACAGAATAGAATAGAATAGAATAGAATGGCCAGGTTAAAACCCGTAGACTTCGCTTCCTAGAATTCTGGGAGTTGAAGTTCATAGGTCTTACAGTGGACACTCCAGCATTAAAGCGCTCATGCGCAAAAGCAGCCGGCTTTTTTCCCCCCCCCCAAACAGCGTAGCCCCGCCTCCATCTCCGCCTCTGGAGCAAGCGCCCCGCCTCCGCTCGGAAAAGCCCCGCCGGAGGTTCCACTTTACCTTTGGGAAGAGCCTGCGCCTGCGCGCGCAGACGTTCAATGTGGCCGGGAGGTGGGGCGGGCAAAGAGAGAGATGGGAGGGAAAAGGGGCGTGGCCAGACTTCCTCCTGGCGCTCGCTCGGCCGCCCTGCCTCCGTGGGCGGGCCGAGAGAAAGGGGGCGTGGCCGAGCAGCCGGGAAGGTGTGGGGGGGGCAGCGAGGAGTGAGGAGGGGGCGCTTTTCCGCCCGTCGTCTGAATCCGGGTTTATTCGCGGGTCGGGCCTGGGGTCCCTTCCTCTTCTTCCCCCGCAGGTCAGGTGAGAAACAGGGCTGGGATGGGCGGTCAGCATCCGTGGCAGAGGGGGGCTGAGGGCGGGGGGGGGGAGGCAGGCTGGCCTCCCTTGCCTTTTTTTCCTCAGTGGGGGGTCCTCTGAGGGGAGGGGGGGCTTCCTTTGAAGGTACCCCACTTTGGGGGTCAGTCCCCAAAGCCACGTCCCTGCCCTGAGGGCGGGGGAGAAAGTTGGTGTGAAGAAGCTGAACCCAGAACCAGAGGTCTCTGAGCATGGGCAGAGTGCCTTTTCCAACCTGGACCTGGACTTGGCAAAGTGTGTTGGGATGGTATTAAAGGCTTGTCTTTGCCGTTTGTCACGGATGTGGACCCTGAAAGCCTGAAAGGGAGGGTTTCCTTTATATATATATATTTATATATTTATATATTTTTATATTTTTATATATATATATATAAAATTGGTGCTTTCAGCTTCGTGCTTTGAGCAGCAATGTGTGGTCTTAGCTGTTTCTTCCTTTTAACTGCCAGTGGGGGTATGAACTGATTGGGTGGGAGCTTGGCTGTGTTCTGATTGGGTGGAGGTGTGTTCTGAATGGTTCTGCTCAGGTTAGTCTGAGTTGCAGAGGGGTTTAAGATTTTGGGCTGCCTTGCTATTTTCTGACTTCGTGTTCGTGGTCGTGTCTCCTCTTCATGGAGGTTGTCAGTTTGCTTCATGTATGGATTGGAGGGGTTTAAAGTGGCTAATGATGCAGCTGTGGTCTGGCTTCTGGTTTGTGGTCGTGCCTCATAGTCAGTGTGGCTTTGGGTTTGTTTTTTGCGTGGATGTGTGGTGGTCACATCTTAGATCTGACCAACCACTGCCTATCCAACACATACTTCATCTATAATGGACAAAAATACAAACAAACAGAAGGAGCACCCATGGGATCACCCCTCTCACCTGTCATTGCCAACCTCTACATGGAACACTTTGAAACCCAAGCTCTAGAAAAATCGGATCACAAACCCAAACTCTGGCTCAGATACGTAGACGACACCTTCATAATCTGGCCACATGGGAAAGAAAAACTGGACAACTTCCTCACACACCTCAACAGCCTACACCCCAAAATACAGTTCACCATGGAAACAGAAACTAACAACCAACTTCCCTTCCTGGATGTCTTAGTCTACAAGAAATCCAATGGCTCCCTAGGACACACCATCTACCAGAAGAAAACACACACAAACCGCTATCTGCACGCTCTCTCACACCACCACCCAGCACAGATCAACTCTGTAGCCAAGACACTCATCTCCAGAACAAAACGCTTAGCTGACGAACAACACCTAAAACCCGAACTACACACTCTCACCAATGTACTAACATCCAATGGATTCCATAGAAATAAGATTACAAACCTAATCCAAAAAGAAACCCCCACTAAAATCCAAGACAAAGAACAAGAAAACGGCAAAGCCCTCCTCCCATACATAAAAGGCACCACAGACAGAATCAGTAAGATCCTCCATAAACACAACATCAAAACAGCATTCTGCACAAACAGAAAAATATCCACCATCCTTAGAAACCCCAAAGATAAAATTGAATTAGAAAATCAAGGAGTATACGAAATCCCATGCACCACTTGTCCCACCACATACATTGGACAAACCAACAGAAGAATAAGTGCACGCATTGAAGAACATAAGAACTCAGTCAAAAAAGAGGAACCAACATCTTCCCTGGTCCAACACCTTAAAGCCACAGGACATGAAATTGACTTTAAAAATACCAGAACCATTGCCAAAAGTGAACATTTTAATAACAGAATAATCAGAGAAGCCATCGAGATAGAAAAACGCCCACACAGCATGAACAAGCGAGATGATACCTCCCGCCTACCAGCCATTTGGAAACCCGCCCTTATTGACAAACGACTCCCTAACACAAAAAATGATACCAGACCCACACTCACAAAAACCACACAGGAGGTCACCACCACACATCCACGCAAAAAACAAACCTAAAGCCACACCGATGACGAGACACGACCACAAACCAGAAGCCAGACCACAGCTGCATCATTAGCCACTTTAAACCCCTCCAATCCATACATGAAGCAAACTGACACCCTCCATGAAGAGGAGACACGACCACGAACGCGAAGCCAGAAAATAGCAAGGCAGCCCAAAATCTTAAACCCCTCTGCAACTCAGACTAACCTGAGCACAACCAAACAGAACACTCCCCCAGCCAATCAGAGCACAGCCAAGCCCCCAGCCAATCAGAGCACAGCCAACCCCCCAGCCAATCAGAGCACAGCCAAGCCCCTAACCAATCAGAACACACCTCCACCCAATCAGAACACACCTCCACCCAATCAGAACACAGCCAAGCTCCCACCCAATCAGTTCATACCTCCACTGGCAGTTAAAAGGAAGAAACAGCCAAGACCACACACTGCTGCTCGAGGCACGAAGCTGAAAGCACCAGCCTGAAGATGACGAATGGGACTTCGTCGAAACGTCGCCAAGACACTTCCAATTTTACGTGGGAGAAAACCCGAACAACCAAAGACCTACATATATATATATATATATATATATAGTTTTATTTTACCCTATTTTATTTATTTTTATCATTTTATTTTACATTTTTATTTTATTTATTTTATTTTACCTTATTTTATTCTTTATTTTATTTTATCCTATTTTATTCATTTTTTAATTTTATTTTATCCTTTTTTATTTATTTTTATTTTATTTTATTTTATATTTTTTAATTTAATTTTATCTTATTTATTATTTTATTTTAATAATAATAATAATAATAATAATAGTAAAGTTGGAAAGGATCTTGGAGGTCATCTAGGAAACCCTATGCCATTTCGGATAAAGAGCTGTCCAGTCTCTTCTTAAAAACTTCCAGTGTTGGAGCATTCACCGCTTCTGGAGGCAGGTTGTTCCACTGGTTAATTGTTCTAACTGTCAGGAAATTTGTCCTTAGTTCTAGGTTATCCTATTTTATTTTATATTTTTTATTTTATTTTATCTTATTTATTTTTATTTTATTTTATCTTATTTATGTTTATTTTATTTTATTTTATTTTATTTATTTTTTTATTTTATTTTATTTATTTTTATTTTATTTTATCCTATTTTATATTTTTTATTTATTATTTTATTTTATATTTTTTATTTTATTTTATATTTTTATTTTATCCTGTTTTTATATTTTTTGTTTTATTTTATCCTATTTTATCCTGTTTTATTTTATATTTTTAATTTTATTTTATCCTATTTTATTTTAACCTATTTTATTTTATTTATTTTCTATTTATTGGCTGCCCATTTTGCCACAGGGTAACTCTGAGTGGCTTACAACATTTTTTAAAAAACAAACTATAGAAATAACATAGTACAAAAAGTATACAGCCAAAAGAGGCTTGTAATGCTACGAAAGAGAGTTGGTCAAGAAGGAAGTCTCTCCAAACTGAGATAATCGCTTTATAAACCTTACATTCTCAGGTCGAAGCGTCTGGGCATCCTGGAGTGCCCGTCTTCCAGGAAAAGCTGAACCAGGATGCCATCCGGTTTTCCAGCATTTTGGTACCAGTTATTACCATTATAAGGTGCTTCTGGTGAGTGTTGACTTAAGAGGGTGCTTAACCTATGCACAGTTAAGGGAATAAAAGAATAACATGGAATAAAATAAAATAAATTTGTGGGTACCGAATAAAGGCTAGAACAGGAGCAGACTGGGCTAGGCTTTTCCCTAGCTGGCATCAGTTTGGGCTTTAAGGTTTCATGACAACAATTTCCTGTGGTTTGGACCCACAATCACTATACGCTGAACTCCACCGCTGCTCCCTTGCATAGAAAACTCTCCAAAATGAATATAAAAAGGAGGAAATAAAGCATTGGGGTAGGCAGCTATGCCTTCTCTAAGTATGCCTGTAGTTCTCCCTTTCATAATTGCAGCATTAAATTTAAGGTTTTTTTTCCTTTGGTAGAGATGCATCTGATAAGCAAAAGTTGTCTATTTGTCAATGGATATGAGTCATTAGTGCTTACACACACACACACACACACACACACAATACCTCAGTCAAGGTTGGACTATGATTTGTGGATGGTTAAATCAATGTGGAATCTGTAAGTATTAGGAGCATTGTAATATTGTAAGCCGTCCAGAGTTATCTCGTGGTAAGATGGAAAGGAAAGGAAGGAAAGAAGGAAAGAGAAAGAAAGAAAAGAAAGAAAGAAAAAGAAAGAAAGAGGAAGGAAGGAAAGAAAGAAAAAGAGAGGAAGGAAGGAGGGAAAGAGAAAGAAAGAAAGAAGGAAAGAAAGAAAGGAAAAGAAAGAAAGAGAAAGGAAGGAAGAAAGAAAGAGAAAGAAAGAAAGAAAGAAAGAAAGAAAGAAAGAAAGAAAGAAAGAAAGAAAGAAAGAAAGAAAGAAAGAAAGAAAGAAAGGAAAGAAAAAAAGGTTTACACCCAGACCAGTTCTCATATTGATTTGGAGAAGCGATATAATTGCAGCATGGAAAGTACGGTAATTAAAAAAAATTAATGAACCAGGGGATCCTCATGCAGGATCTGGGCAAAATGGTTCGATGGAGATCCTTCTGCTGCTGTTGCTGCTGCGGCTTTATTTTACTCTGTCAGGAATCCTGGGTTCAGATTCTACCAGGCTGAAAGGCAGGGAAGAGGTGTGTGTGTCTGTGGGACATTTATACTTTTAGATTTGAACTGTCTTTTTTTCAGGCAGAGGGTTTGGTTAAGAATGCACAGAGAGAATTATTGAATATTGGAGTAACAAGGCAATCCTTCACACTGTTTAACAGTAAATCCTATGGAGTTTATTGGAGCTTTGCTCCCACGTAAGTGAATGTTGCAATCCAAAAATGATTTACATCTCTGATTTAAAACACAAACCTCAAAAAAAAAAAAAAGGAAGTTGCAGTCCTTTTAAATTCAGAGATCTTCTACTAAGATGGAACAGAAGCAGTTTTTGTGATGTGTTGAGTATTCCATACCAATCCTGCATTTTGTCCCAGTAGTTACTATTAAGAAGACTCAGCTCTTAATAATCAATCAGAATAGAGCTGGAAGGGACCTTGGAGGTCATCTAGTCCAACCCCCTGCTCAAGCAGGAGACCCTGAACCATTTCAGACAAGTGTCTGTCCAGCCTCTTCTTCTGAAGGCAACTTCTGTTCCACTGGTTAATTGTCCTCCCTGTCAGGAAGTTTCTCCTTAATTCCAGGTTGCTTCTCCCCTTGATTAGTTTCCATCCATTGTTTCTTCTCTTGCCTTCTGGTATTTTGGAAAATAAATTCACTTCTTTTTGGCAGCCCCTCAAATACTGGAATATTGCTATCTTACTCAAATTCATATTTTGGTTTTGTTCCGGTTCTGTAGATTATTTTCAGGTTTATCAGTTTTTATCTGGAACTTAGCAACAACATATAATTTTTCATCGGATGTTATTCTTATCGTGAATAAGAAGCTGGGGGTTAAAAACACCAGTCTAGAAACCAGGAAGTGGTGAGATTACGAAGCCGGTGTTGGATTCTCATCTGTCGCTTTCTCTCAACTGTAAGAAGGCAATAAAAAAAATGCTACTAAAAACGTTGTCCAAACCATAAGAAAGATTCTATGAAGACTTTAATGTCAGTGTCTGTGTTGCAATGAATGATGGTAAACTAAACTAAACATCTAAAGATGTGTAATAATGTAATGTTTTTCCATGTTTCTGCTAGCATGTCATAAATCTGAGGATGAAAATACATTTTACGGCCTCTGGTTATATCCTAATTCATAGTTATACCCTAATTTGTTTAGCAATATGGAACAATATACGACACAGTTGGCTTGATTTACGGTAAATGGAACACATAATTGCTCGATTTAAATACGTTTAATTGCATCTAACTTGTACTTGTAGGGTTGGGGGGGGTTTGGAATTTGTAGTCAAGTAAATATGTTTTTGATCACAAAGTCTGAAATAAATTACCTTGAATGAACTGAGAAAGTTCCATATGGCAGCTACGTGCAAGGCCATACAGACAAGGCCGGTCTTGATCCCCCCCCCCAAAACCCGCTATTGTACGAAATGGTGCAATCTTAGTAAAACATGATGCGTAATCCAAAATATATCTGCACTTATGAAATGAAAACACATGGAAGATATTAATGCGTTTGAAATTTGCCTCAAGGGCTTTTAGAAGTGTTTATGAAGGACGGATTTGTTAACAGAAAATGTTTGGGTAGAAAAATTGTTTAGACTAAAAGGGCAGATTTTAACTGCTATTTGAATGTTACTTTGTAATGGGCATTGCCGATCTGAAAAAAAAAAAAAAACCCAGTCTTGTGATAGACCAATGTCTCAACCTTGACAATTTTAAGGCATGTGGACTTCAACTCCCAGAATTCCACAGCCAGCAATGCTGGCTGTGGAGTTCTGGGAGTTGAAGTCCACATGCCTAAAAAGTGTCAAGGTTGAGAAACACTGTTAGACTCTCAAAGGAAATAAATCATAACATTTTCACATAAACTTATACATTTAATGCCTCTTTGGCATTAAAGAGCAAGTATTATTTCGAGAAGTATTTCGCTCATTTAATTTTTTTTACTCAAGGTCATTTTGATGAAGCTATACTTAGCTTTTCTTTAGTCTATCGTGGCTTATGGTTTACTTAGCTTATATTTTATTTAGCTTAAATAATAGCTTAGTTTATCTTCTATTCGTTTGCAAACACCGGGCTCAGAGAGTGCTCAGGTTCAGCTCTGAATTTTGTATATTCTCTTCTATGGATAATGGTTAGCTTACATCTCAGTTCTATCCATTTTTGGCAACCTGGACCTAGAAGGATTCTGTCCCCTTGGTTTAAAGTAGCAGTGATATAGTTGGATGTTTGCTGGGTTGGGCATAAAATATTTGGATACTGTGAAGCTTTGAAGATCTGTTTTGCTTCAAGAAAAACTTTGGACTCTCTTGAAGCTGGTTAGTGATGCAAAAATCAGAGTCCGTTGTCCAGATTGTCTCACTTCAGTCTTCTCCAAACTCTTCTCAGACTGATCCTTCAGAGCTTGGGCCGTAGGGAGAAGATTGACAGGAATGTTCTTTGCAGAAAATTTCAGAAGAAAGCGAACGGGTTTCCCAGGCCCGGTATTCCACATAAAACACCCTAGGCCCACCAGAGAGGTTAGTAAATAGATTTGTTGGCAAGAAGTCAGCCAAACTGACCAGAAGCAACGGATGAAAACTAAGCAAGGAGAGAACTAAGGAGAAATATCCTGACAGTGAGAACAATTAAGCAATGAATGCTTTGCCTCCAGAAACGGTGAATGCTCCAACACTGGAAGTTTTTAAGAAGAGACTGGACAGGCGTTTGTCTGAAATGGTCTAGCGCAGGGGTAGGCAACCTTGGCTCTTTTATGGCTCGTGGACTTCAACTCCCAGAATTCCTGAGCCAGCCATGCTGAGGGGAAAGGGAGAGGTTTCCAAGCTGAGCCAGGCTGGCTCAGGAATTCTGGGAGTTGAAGTCCACCAGTCATAAAAGAGCCAAGATTGTCTACCCCTGGTATAGGGTTTCCTGCCTGAGCAGGGGGTTGGACTAGAAGACCTCCAAGGTCCCATCCAACTGTGTGATTTCTATTCTATTCTGTTCTATTCTATTCTATTCTATTCTGTGACTGTTCTGTTTTGTGACTGTTCTGTTCTGTTCTGTTCTATTCTTATTCCATTCCACTTTCTGTTCTATTCTATTCAGATAAGAGGATTTCCTGACTTTGATGCCACATTAGATGCAGTCATATGAGGGAGGGAGGGGGGGAGGGAGGGAAGGAAGGAAGGAGGAAAAAGAGAAAGGAAAAAAAGGAAGGAAGACAGAAAAAGAAAGAGAAAGAAAGAAAGAAAGAAAGATGTATACAGGTAGACCATGTGCTTCTCTTCTCCTGATTGCTTGCACTAATCTTTATGCACACTGCTGGCTAAGGAAGGAAGGAAAGAGGAAAAAAGGAAAGAAAAAAAAAGAGCTGTATACAGGCAGACCATGTGTTTCTCTCCTCCTGATTGCTTGCACTAATCTTTATGCGCAGTGCTGGCTAGGGAAGGAAGGAAGGAAAAAAGAAAAGAAAGAAAAAGAGCTGTCTACAGGCAGGCCATGTGTTTCTCTCCTCCTGGTTGGTTGCACAAATCCTGAGGTGCACTGCCGGTGGTGCCCGTTGCCTAGACGATCCCTTGCTCTCGCCCAAGGATGTCAGGCTCGCGCAGAGACTTTGACGTGAAGCGGATTCTAAGGCTCCGGTGGAGGGGCCTTGGTCACCAGCAGCCCCCTCCTAATCCCGATGCCGGGGGCGAAGGAGACCTCTGGGGCAGGAGACGTAACGCAGCAGCTGCCGGAGGGATAAAGTTCCTCAATGCAAGCAGCCTACCGCCCTCCTTCGCATCCCTGGGTTTCCGGAGATCCAAGCCCCAGGGCTCGCTGGACTCCTTGGCTCGGCCAATGGCCTCCAAATCAGGGGTGCCTTCCCTGGACTTCAGCAGAGAGGACATCCAGACCTCACGCTTGCTTGAGGACCCAGATGCTGAGGGTGGAGCCGGGGAAGAAGAAGAAGCAGAAGAAGAAGCAAAAGTACCAAACCTCATTGTGTGCAGGTCGTTGCTTTCTCATTGTTCAGAATGAGCTGTGCTCTCTCTCTCTCTCTCTCTCTCTGTGTGTGTGTGTGTGTGTGTGTGTGTGCGTGCGTGGCGGTTTGCAAAAATAAAAATAAAAAAAAATTCTCCATTGAAAAGCTGCAAAAAAAAAAAAAAAAAATTCTGGCCAGCCAACACTCTTGTGTTGATCGCCGGCATTTTTAAAAAATGTATTATTATTATTATTATTATTATTTACATTTTAACAAGTGATCTGCGGGAGTAAACAGAGATGAGTAATTGCTGATGTGTATCCAAAATATTTTGAAAAGGGATTAAGATGAATGAGTAGGATTTTTTTAAAGAAGGCAGCCAGGTATTTACACACACACACACACACACACACACACACACACACACACACACACACACACACACACACACACGTAGGTCTTCTTTTGTTGTTTTAATTTAATCCAGATTGGTATTTATGAGGGTGGCTTTTTTGGGGTCCTTGCTGGGTTTTAGAATAGGAGCGTAATAAAGGATTTATTTCAGACTGGTGAAGCAGGTGAGCTAAATCTAGATTAGACATCGTATTATAGAGAGAGAGATAACTGGAGTTCTCTTTGTCACTTATTTTAAAAAATAATAATGTCACTTTATCTGCCTGTAGTATGTACATTTACCTGGGAGTCAGTCTCATTGGGCTAAGCTTTCTTTCTGAACACCTGTGTAAAGAACTGCATTTGAAGTTTATTATCCTGGTACGTTTGCCTCCTAGTACTGTACATGATTTTAATTCTATTTTCATAGAGAAAAAATGTACATTTTTAATTTTACTTTTTGTTCCTTGTATGTGATACAGATCTAGGACAGTTGGTACATTTTATATTTTGATTTGCCTTCAAAACTTAGCTAACAAATGGACAGCGTCTTTAGGATGCAATTCCAATGTTGAACACCAATCAGATGAATTAATGATGCCTCAATACAAGAACTAAAATGTCTCACATCTCCTTTGTTTCTCTCAATCGTAAAAAACATTAATATTATGCAGGGACCGTTGGTTTAGAAAGAGGGCAAAGCCATTACCGTAACATGTTTGACCTCTTTAAATTTTGCGATTAAAAACATTGTCGGAAATTACAATATGCAAATCCTAAACATTTCGCTGGAGCAAAAAGTTAATTTTCTTTTGAACGTCAACAAATGACTGATTTTTCTGATCACATCAGCGTTTAATGCTAAGGGCAGGCATAAATCGATTGCGTTGAATTTACTAGAGTTTTTAGTGCGCTCTTAACTATATATCCGTTTAGGGTTGCTATGGAAAGATATTCTATTTCTACCCCAATGTAATGTCAAGATCTCAAAATTAATGTTTTAAAGAAAAAAATCGGTGTCCTGCAGAGACGTTCTTCTGGGGTGCCCAATAACTAAGTTAAGTGCAGTTACTTTGGTTTTTATGGAGATCACAGTTAAGAGTGCTAATTCCTCAAAAACTAAATGACAGGTTTTTTAAAATAAATAGGGAATAAAATTATTACAAACATTGTTCTCCTCTCTGGAGATGAGTAGAACGTGAAGTAGCTTTCATCTTCTTCTTCTTGTTGTTAGTTGCGAAGTCATGTCCGACCCATCGCGACCCCATGGACAACGTTCCTCCAGGCCTTCCTATCTTCTACCATCTTCTGGAGTCCATTTAAGCTCACGCCTACTGCTTCAGGGACTCCATCCAGCCATCTCATTCTCTGTCATCCCATTCTTCTCTTGCCCTCCATCTTTCCCAGCATCAGGCTCTTCTCCAGTGAGTCCTTCCTTCTCATTAGATGGCCAAAGTACTTGAGTTTCAACTTCAGGATCTGGCCTTCTAAAGAGCAGTCAGGGTTGATCTCCTCTAGGACTGACCGGTTGGATCACCTTGCAGTCCAGGGGACTCGCAGGAGTCTTCTCCAGCACCATAGTTCAAAGGCTTCCATTCTTTGGCGCTCAGCCCTTCTTATGGTCCAACTTTCACAGCCATACATTGCAACTGGGGAAACCATGGCCTTGACTATACGCACTTTTGTTGGCAGGGTGATGTCTCTGCTTTTTACAATGCTGTCTAGATTTGCCATAGCTTTCCTCCCCAGGAGCAAGCGTCTTTTAATTTCTTGGCTGCAGTCCCCATCTGAGGTGATCTTGGAGCCCAGGAAGATAAAATCTGTCACTACCTCCATTTCTTCCCCATCTATTTGCCAGGAATTGAGAGGGCCGGATGCTGTGATTTTGGTTTTAGCTTTCATCTTACACCATGCAAAAATAGGCGGCAGGAAAGTCTAGCACGGTTATGCTCCAGTCTTATTTTTGCGTGCAACAAAAGAGGTAGCACAAACTCACTTGCTGTATGTGTCATTAGGAATTCATTCACTCCTCCTGTGGCTGTGTAAAGCTAATAAGACCATCCTGCTGTAAATTCCCATGCCCCCTTGAGAGAGTGTGCACGTGAGCAATTTAGATAAGTTGCAATTAAGTGCTGGAATACAAAAGGTTAATCAATTCTACTTTTGCTCATGCTCTATAATTGAGAGGGAGCAGGAAGGGATGACTGAATGATGCCTCGCTGGCTGAAAAGCAGCCCAGATTTCTCTTTCTGTGTGCTGCCCCTTTTGTGAAATATAAGCATTAGTATGTACATTACATACTTATACCAGTAGTCCTCAATTTACGACAGGTCAGAGTTACAACGGCATGAAAAAAAAGGGACTTGCCTGCAATACTGCGTTCTAACCACTGTGCCACCATGGAGGGAGGGAGGGAGGGAGGGAAAGGGAAGGAAGGAAGGGAGGGAGGGAAAGGGAAGGAAGGGAGGGAGGGAGGGAGGGAGGGAAAGGGAAGGAAGGAAGGAAGGAAGGAAGGAAGGAAGGAAGGAAGGAAGGAAGGAAGGAAGGAAGGCTCCAACACTGGAAGTTTTTAAGAAGAGACTGGACAGCCATTTGTCCAAAATGGTATAGGGTTTCCTGCCTGAGCAGGGGGTTGGACTAGATGACCTCCAAGGTCCCTTCCAACTTTATTATTATTATTATTATTATTATTATTATTATTATTATGGATCATCGCACAGTCAGCCAGATGTTCAGACTGGATTTGGCATTTTGTCTACCTATCGAGTCCTTACCCAGGACCTGGGATAGGCAGATGTGGATGTTTGATGGTATTACAGGTATCATCACAGGATGGAAGCAGTTCCTAGCAAGGCCACCTTTTGCAATTGACTAGTAGCGAATTTGTCAATGCCAATGGTGTTCAAGTGGTGCTCCAGTTGTTTATTATTATTATTATTATTACTATTACTATGGATCATCACACAGTCAGCCACATGTTCAGACTGGATTTGGCATTTTATCTCCCTATCGAGTCCTTACCCAGGACCTGGGATAGGCAGATGTGGATGTTTGATTGTATTACAGATATCGTCACAGGATGGAAGCAGTTCCTAATAAGACCGCCTTTTGCAATTGACTAATAGCGAATTTGTCAATGCCAATGAAGGTGTTCAAGTGGTGCTCCAGTTGTTTTGGGATTGCACCCAAGGCGCCTATGGCTATTGGTACTACCCTTGCTTGCTTTTGCCACAGTCTTTCTATTTCTATTTGTAGGTCTTTGTATTTTGTGATCTTCTCCAGTTCTTTCTCATCTATTCTGCTGTCTCCAGGCACTGCCACGTCCACTATCCAGACTTTTTTGTCTTTCTTATTGACAATTGTTAAGTCTGGGGTGTTATGTTGCAGGTGCTTGTCTGTTTGAATTCTGAAGTCCCAGAGCAGTTTAATTTTATCATTTTCTATGACTTTCTCTATTTTATGATCCCACCAGTTCTTGCTTACAGGCAAATGATATTTTTTGCAGATCTTCCAATGCACCATTGTTGCTACTTTGTCATGCCGCTGCTTGTAGTCAGTCTGTGCAATCTTGCAACAGCTTACCAAGTGGTCCACTGTTTCTTCAGCTTCTTTGCATAGGCGGCACTTACTGTGTGTTGCTGTCTTCTCAATTTTGACTTTGTATGCATTTGTCCTTAAGGCTTGGTCTTGTGCAGCCAGAATTAGTCCCTCGGTCTCTTTCTTCAATTTTCCTGCTCTTAGCCATTGCCAGGTCTTGTTATTATCTGCTTTCCCAGCTATTTTTTTCATGTATTGGCCATGTAGTGCTTTGTCTTCCCATGCCTCTATTCTGTTCTTCATTTGGTCTTTCTTGTAGGCCAGTTTGGTCTCTCCAGTAGTCAGTAAGCCTTCCTGATATACTAATTTCAGTGCATCTTCATCATTGTTCTTCAGATATTCTTCCAAAGCCATTTTTTCTTCTTCAACCATCTGATGTACTTGTAGCATTCCACGCCCATCTATTTGCCTTGGTAGATAAAGTCTGTCAATGTCACTGCGTGGATTATTATCATTATTATTAATCATCACACAGTCAGCCAGATGTTCAGACTGGATTTGGCATTTTGTGTTGTTGTTGTTGTTGTTATTATAGCAATAGCAATAGCATGTAGACTTATATACTGCTTCACAGTGCTTTACAGTCCTCATTAAGCAGTTTACAGAATCCGAATTTTGTTCCCCATCAGTCTGAGTCCTCATTTTACCAACCTCGGAAGGATGGAAGGCTGAATCAACCATTGACCAGGTCAGGATTGAACTCCTGGCTGTGGGCAGAATTTGACTGCAATGTTGCACTCTAACTGCTGCGCCACCAGGGCTCATCCTGGTTAATTGCCTATTAATTTTGAGTGCAAAGTTACGATCTTTTTTAGTTTAAGCTTAAATTGCTTTTAGTATTAGCCCAGTTTTAGATTATAACATAGGGCTGGTTTGTTTTTTAACTACAAATGTCATTTTTTTTTCATTTTTGGTAGTAAATTTGTTAAAGCTTATAATTACAATAAAAAAACCAATATAAATTTTAAAAACTAGAAGAAAAAAAAAATAAAAAGGTGAGATTCTTCATAATTATTTCCAAAACCATATTACAAATTTATCTGGAGATTAAATTTAGCCCGTTTGTAATGCTCTAAAAATCAAAGTTTTCATTATTCTTTGGCTGTTTCTTCCATTTTTTTAAAAAAAAACCTTAAATTTGTACTTAAAACAACCCCATCAAGACCACTCCCACCAGCACCAACAGGTAAGCTAGTACCGTATAAAATGAGAGCAAACCCCACTCCCTTCTAGCACTGATGGTGTTACCTAGTTGGGTAATTAAATGTCTGCAAGAAAACCACCAAGCTCATAGAGCACCGAGGACCCCACAGTGTTTAGGTACTTCCAAACTGCAAGTCTTCTCAAATATTTATGTTATGTTAAGAAATACTCGTGAAATAAATAAGATGGTTTTAAATGTGTATTGAAAAAGATTAATAAAATCTTCCTCTAATGAATTCCAGTCAGGAAAGTACTTTTTTAGGTGGATATACAGAAGCCTTAGCTTTACAGAAATCCTGGCTGGGTCATTGCTAATAACTCAACCACGGTCTGTTTTCCTCCTGGCTGATGTGAGAACATAAAACTAGAAACTATCCGCCTATAGATCTTCTTAATAGCCTGCTAATTTTGAAACTGTAATTATGATCCTATAAACGCCAGCACCATTAATTGCAACTTTGCTGAGCGGTTAATCTCTTTCCTGGGCATAAAATGCCCATTTTAGTGCTTCTCCAGGCGGCTTGAGGGAAAGGTTTGGAGCTGAGAAAATGTTTCTCGGCGTTTGGAGATGCGTGCAGTCGAACGGCTGGCGTTTTGCCTAACCCCATCCGCGAGCCTCAGTCTAAATGTATTTCGGTGCAAAAAAAAAAAAAAAGGAGAGCCTTGCGCTTAATCTCCTGACATAATTTTCATAGTCACTTTAGATGGTATTTTCAGCCCTTTTCACGTACGCGCAGCGCGTTGATGAGTGGGAAGGCAAAAATGCATATCATAAAGATTGTGAATCTGGAAAGCTTTTCCTGTCAGTTCAGCTACTCATCAAACGCAGCCTTTTGACAAAGCGTCAGTAGCTTGAAGCTTTTTGAGACTCTGCATTTTGTCCATGTTGTCCATTTTTGTCTAAAATCCGCACCGTCCATTTCTTTTCTAACCCATTTGCGTACGCCTTGCCTTTCCAGACCCTCTCACATCAGAGAGACTCACCTGCCGTCTCATCCAATGGAGCCTTGTACATCTGATGAATTTTTCCAAGCGCTCAACCATGCGGAGCAAACGTTTAAAAAAATGGAAAATTACCTGAGACACAAGCAGCTGTGCGACGTGGTGTTAGTGGCCGGCGAGCGACGGATTCCAGCACACAGGTAACGTGTGCGTTCGATCCCTTAAGCCCACTCTCCAAAGAAAAAATATATTTCCATACACATACACGCGCACACAGACACGTACTTGACACAAAGGTGGTATCCTAAAAACCATCCGATTTTTAATTGCACCGAGTGCTTCATTTATATTGATGGTTATTTAAAATGCTTTTTACAAACGGGTTACCCAATTAATGCAGCTACCCATCGCCTTCTCCCTTGTTCTGTTTCACGCGGGCCCAGGTTGGTGCTGTCCTCCGTGTCCGATTACTTTGCAGCCATGTTTACTAACGACGTCCGAGAAGCAAGACAGGAGGAAATCAAAATGGAAGGCGTGGAACCAAATGCATTATGGGCGTTAGTGCAGTACGCATACACAGGTAAAAGCCAAGTGATCGTAAAGCCACGCAAATGCTAATCTCTGTGGTTTATGGAGCAAAGTTAAAGATTCACCACGTTGCATGCAGTGTGAATTAATAATAGTATAGCTATAAACATTGATCTAGAGATAGCAAGGCCTAGGTTTTTTTCTTTTTTTATAAAAAAAAAAAAGCCTAAATTCAGAGGGATAAAAGGATGCTTTTACTCAAATTACTTGAAAGCGTTTCCCCCCACCCCAAAGAAATGTCACTTGGCGATTTATTTATTTATTAAATGACTTTTCTTCGGATGCTTTTAGCTTTTCGTACAAAATTGCTAAAGGGTGCTGAACTTTCTGGAATGTCACACTTCTTTAGGAAAAAAAAAACCTTAACACTGTTTTGGGGATTAAAAAACCCAAGACAACGTAGTACTTAAACTTGAAAAAAAAAATCAGAATTATAATAGAATAAATACGAGGTGCAAAAAAAAATTGCTCGAGTCCAGTTTCACTCATCATATGATTTTTCTCGCTAAGGATTTGCCCCTTTTTTCCAGAAGTTTCTTTGCTTTTCCTGCCTGTCTTACATCTGAGGCATTTCCTGGCGCTCTCTATCCAAATCCTTTCTTTCAGTTCCATCAACTTTTTGTAGAACTGTCTCAAGAACCAACTTTATAGAATTATAAACTACAGGCAGTCCTCAACTTACGACCACAATGGAGCCCAAAATTTCTGTTGTTAACAGAGACATTTTGTTAAGTGAGTTTTGCTCCATTTTACGACCAAAAGTGTAAGGCTTTCTGGTAGTGTCAGGCGGTCCTCGATTTACAGCCACAATTTTTTTTTTTTATAAAAATGTTTATTAATTTTTTTTTTCATCAACATATGTTAATTTTTCCAATCAACAAGTTGTCTGGAATTGCTGTGCTAATATATGTTCAATTCCTAATCCTTCATTCTCTTCTCTAACCAAGAATAAAATAAATTCCAAATTTGATAGTAGTCTGTATCTTCTTTATCTTTCAACCTCATAGTTAAATCTTTACAGCCACAATGGAGCCCGTTGTTAAGCAAGACAGCTGTTAAGTGAATTTTGCCCCATTTTAGCACTTTTCTCGCCACTGTGTTGAAGTGAATCACTTGCAGTTGTTAAGTGAGTAACCTGGTTGTTAAGTGAATCTGGGCTTCCCCGTTGATTTTGCTTGCCAGAAGGTCGCAAAGGGGGATCACGTGACTCCGGGGTGCTGCAACCGTCGTCAGTACATGCCAGTTGCCAAGACTCTGAATTTTGATCACATGACCGTGTGGATGCTGCCTGGAGCGTTACTGTGAAAAACCGTCCTAAGTCACTTTTTTTCAGGGTGGTTGTTGTAAGTTGAGGACTAGCTGTATAGCAAGGCCCTCATTCCCACCTAGTGAGTTTTCCATAAAAGCCTCTTAGGGCAGATTTCCAAAGTATACGGAATTAAATTAAATCTGCGTGTGTGTTTTCCTTATTTTTATCCCTATCTAAATCACAACTAGTTGTTTGATTGAATAAGCGGCCTCTCCACACGTCGTAGTAACTCTGCTTTCAACCTTTCTAGGTCGCCTTGAGTTAAAAGAAGAAAACATTGAGTGCCTGTTATCTACCGCTTGTATCCTTCAGCTGTCTCAGGTGGTGGAAGCCTGTTGCAAGTTTTTAATGAAGCAGCTTCACCCTTCAAATTGCCTTGGGATCCGCTCCTTTGCCGACGCGCAGGGCTGCACCGATTTGCACAAAGTGGCCCACAACTACACCATGGTGTGCAATTCTCAGACTTTCATTTTGTTTATGGGAAAAGCATTCCATAATGTCATTGTCATCATGCTAGATACGTTGACTAGGATTTCTGTTTTATTTTCAACGGAGGTGGAACAGAATCCCTTGTGTTCCTCCATCTATCTTAAAAAAAAACAAACACTTTATTTTGAATAGTTGGTGTTAGGTTGTGAACCTGGAAGCCAGCAATTAGATCTGTTGTCTTTGACTTAGATAGATAAGATAAGATAAGATAAGATAAGATAAGATAAGATAACCGCAGTAGGTGTGAACTTAAATGGACTCCAGAAGATGGTAGAGGACAGGAAGACCTGGAGGAACATTGTCCATGGGGTCGCGATGGGTCAGACACGACTTCGCAATTAACAACAACAACCTTTATTGTCATTGGGCAAGCTACTGTTTTTTTGCTTTTGTTTTTACCTCAGCTCATTTTCCTCCAGACACAACACGAAGGCTCTTCCACTTTATGGCTGAAACAATTATTACTAAGATGATGTGTCTGAGGTACTTTGAACTCTTAGGAAGAGCACTTAAATCTATACAAATTCCAACAAAAAGTTAAACATGAGGAAATATTCAGTAGCATTTGGGACAAACTCAGAGCTCTATTATAAAGCCAAACAGTCACTAAACCAGTGGTTCTCGACCTGTGGGTCGGGACCCCATTTGGGGTCGAACGACCATTTCACGGGGGTCGCCAAACAATGCAGTCCGCCATTTTTTTCCCCCTTTTCCTTAGCTGTGCTACTCCCTTTTATTCTATTGGCTTTTGAAAGCCAATAGAATAGACTCTCTTGAATAGAGTCTAATTCTGTTGGCTTTCAAAAGCCAATAGGAATTGCCCAGGCTGTCTCTGCCCTGCTGAGCCCGCCAAAAGTCCCGTTCTGCAAACGGTGCTGCACCAGTCGAGTAGTCCTCGACTTACGACCGGTTGAGTAGTCCTCGACTTACAACCGGTTGGGGGTCACGGCATTAAAAAGGTTGAGAACCACTGCACTAAACAAATGATTTTAAGCTGAGGACTACCTGTATATCACTAAAAAAAATATACCTTAAGAATTTTGACATCTGGGTTACGCCTTCCCAGCGATTTCCGATAAGTTATTTTGCTATTCCTTTGTATTACTGATACTTTCTCTTATCCTTTATTAGTTTATTGAGATATATTATAGCATTTCCCCTAAGACTAAAGCCCTGGAAATGACTATTTCAAGGCTATTGGCATTGAAAAAAACAACCAAAACAAAGCCAGAGACACTTTTCTAGCCTTTAATAGTTTTGACTTGAAATTTAAATTAAGATGGTTTTTAAAAAGTGATTTTTTTTTCAGAGTAATTAGTTGCACTACATCAATTCTTCCCAGGGCCTTTTTAAAAAATATTGTTTCATTCCAACGGAGATACGAAATTGAATTTTAGTAATAATGAGCACCACCGAGGCACTTACTTTGGCTGGAAGTATATGTTGCCATGGAAACGGTACAGAAATGTGTAGGCCAATTGAATCTTCAATTAGAGTAAAAGTCCAACTAATTTCATTTGCTTAAAAAGCTACTTGAAATCAAAAATGTCAAAAGGAGCAGCCATTTTGCGCTTGTTTCTGCAATGTGAGATTGACGGATCTATACCACTGTTTAACGCTACTGCTTATTAAAAAAACATGAATTAGGCATTTGCACTTCAAATGGAAATTAAATTGCAGAAAAGGAAAGGGTGGGAAGCATTTGCATCTATTGTATTTTCAAAGTTTTCTAAATGGGAATGAAACGACTGTTAAATACAGGTAGTCCCCGCCTTAGGGATTGCGTGATGAAAATTCGGATGCTCGGCAACCGGTTCATATTTGGGACCGTTGCAAAGTCCAGGGGTCATGTGATTCCCCCTTTGTGACCACCTAGCTTAATAACTTCGGTGATTTATTTAAAAGAAATCTAGTAGATTTCTTTTATTTACCAATAGTTGGTTTTCTTTTTTTTTTCTTTTTTTTTAAACCAAACCTAAATATTTCATCTAGAAAACGTACAGCCTTCAAAATATTTATTTACAGGAGAGAATGCAACCACTTAACTTGTTTGCAGATCGTTTTTTTTTTCCCTGTGAATTTTATTTCACTGGGTAACTGAGCGCTAATTGGAATTTCCTTTGTAATACCAGCGAATGAAAAAGAAGGCTGCAAAATCAAATGGACAATAATACGTGGATTGGTGCCCAGGTCTTTCCTCCGTTTCGTATACGTGTGGTTATATTTATGCTTCTTATCGTTTTTAGGAGCACTTCATGGAAGTAATTAGAAACCAAGAATTCCTCCTGCTGCCAGCCACAGAAATTGCAAAGCTTTTAGCTAGCGATGATATGAACATTCCTAGTGAAGAGACTATTCTCAGTGCGTTGCTTACTTGGGTGCAACACGATTTGGAACAACGAAAGAAAGACCTCAGTAAACTCTTAGCATACATTAGACTCCCTTTACTGGCTCCACAGGTAAGTGAGTGACATTCCCTACAGCCAATCATCTGTCTATATATATATATATATTTGTTTTCTGAGGTTTTTGCGGGTGTTTGTATGTAGGTCTTTGGTAACGTTGCCAAGACACTTCCAATTTTACGCAGGAGAAAACCCGAATAACCAAAGACCTACATACAAACACCCGCGAAAAATATATATATTTTATTTTATTTATTTCATAATATTTATATTATGAATATATTTATATATTTATATTTATATGAATTATATATTATATAATCAATATATTTATATATATTTGATTTTATTCTTTGCCATATATATATATATATATATATATATATATATATATATATATATGTAGGTCTTTGGTTATTCGGGTTTTCTCCCGCGTAAAATTGGAAGTGTCTTGGTGATGTTTCGATGAAGTCCCATTCATCATCTTCAGGCTGGTGTTTTCAGCTTCGTGCTTCGAGGAGCAATGTGTGGTCTTAGCTGTTTCTTCCTTTTAACTGCCAGTGGGGGTATGAACTGATTGGGTGGGAGCTTGGCTGTGTTCTGATTGGGTGGAAGTGTGTTCTGATTGGTTAGGGGCTTGGCTGTGCTCTGATTGGATGGGGGGTTGGTTGTGCTCTGATTGGCTGGGGGAGTGTTCTGTTTGGGTGGGGGCTTTGTTGTGCTCAGGTTACCGCTTTGGGCAAATGGATTTTTTATCCTAGGGAAAATAGTTAAAGCCTGCTTTGATGTACAGAAACTGAAATTTCTAGTAATAGGGCTTGTTCTTTTTATAAATGATTGCAGATCATTTATTAAGTGTGCTTATTGATGATAGGTTAGATCAGGAGACCCGTAGCGGGCTGCAGCATACCAGCAACCGGTCCGCGCAAACAAGCAAAGCCCCATCTGTGGGATGCAGGCAGCACACAAAACCACGCACTCTCTGGTCCATGGAAAAACCTCTCTCCACGGAACTGGTCTCTGGTGCCCAAAGGGTTGGGGACCTCTGGGTTAGATGACATCCACAGTGCTAATTAATTTGCATTTTGTGCTGGCTTATTTCTGATCCACTCTTATCGTTTAGCAATTCAGCACATTTTACCTCCCCTTTCACCTAGTTTTTAGCGGACATGGAAAACAACCTACTCTTCAGAGATGACATTGACTGTCAAAAACTCATCATGGAAGCAATGAAGTACCATCTGTTGCCAGAGAGAAGGCCCATGTTGCAAAGCCCTCGTACAAAGCCTAGGAAATCTACCGTTGGGGTCCTGTTTGCAGTCGGAGGCATGGATGCAACTAAAGGTATCGGTTTATAATAAAGATTAAAAACTACTCCATCATTGACTTCCGGTTTGCCATTGCGGCGTCAACGGACGCAGGAAGGTGAGTTCCGCCTTCCGCGTCCAAATTCATCCCGCTGGGGGACCCTGGAAAGGGTCAAAAGTCGCCCTGTAGCCGTGACGAGCAAGGAGGGGACCCCCGCTTGATCGCGGGAGGGCGGCACCTCTTCCGCTTGATCCGAGGCAGCTGACCAACAGATCCAATCAAATCAGAAATGGCAACTGGACTTCAGAATTCCTGAGCCAGCCACGCTGAGGGGAAAGGGAGAGGTTTCCATGCTGAGCCATGCTGGCTCAGGAATTCTGGGAGTTGAAGTCCACGAGTCATCAAAGAGCCAAGGTTGCCTACCCCTGAACTAGTAAGACTATCACTAACCTTCTACATGGAGTCCTACCTGTTTCATTTTCATAGAACTGCGATTATCGTTCCACGCAGTGGTTCTCAACCTTTTTAATGCCCCGACCCCCAACCGGTCATAAGTTGAGGACTACTCAACCGGTCGTAAGTCGAGGACTACTCAACTGGTGCAGCACCGTTTGCAGAATGGGACTTTTGGTGGGCTCAGCAGGGCAGAGACAGCCTGGACAATTCCTATTGGCTTTTGAAAGCCAATAGAATTAGACTCTATTCAAGAGAGTCTATTCTATTGGCTTTCAAAAGCCAATAGAATAAAAGGGAGTAGCACAGCTAAGGAAAAGGGGGAAAAAAATGGCGGACTGCGTTGTTTGGCGACCCCCGTGAAATGGTCGTTCGACCCCAAATGGGGTCCCGACCCACAGGTTGAGAACCACTGGTTCCACATATTCTTTTTTTTTTTTTAACATATATTCTACTATTATTAAGGAGCAACGAGCATTGAAAAATACGACCTCCGTACCAATATGTGGACTCCTGTTGCAAATATGAATGGGAGAAGATTACAGTTTGGAGTGGCTGTATTAGATGATAAATTATATGTCGTCGGAGGTAGAGACGGACTAAAAACATTGAACACTGTGGAGTGCTACAACCCCAAAACAAAAACTTGGAGCGTGATGCCACCCATGTCAACTCATCGGCATGGGCTTGGTATGTATAAATATTTACATTTTTGTTTTTTAAAAAAGGGTTATTATGCATTGCGCTTTTACCAGATTAACTCAAGTAAGTGATTCTAATGTTTTATTTGTGGTTCGTTGTCGTTGGGGGGGGGGAATAAATTTTAAAACTGTGAAATAATTTTAGTTCTATTGGTGTTTCTAAATTTAGAGCCCATACATTTGTACTAGTAGGAGCAAACTTTCCCACTTGTAGTAAGAATCTGCTCACATCCAACTATCTTTGGCTAATTTCTCTTTCTTTCAACTATCTTAACTTTAACAGGAGGTGGCGCAGAATGCAATATTGCAGATTAACTCTGCCCACTGCCAGGAGTTCGATTCTGACCGGCTCAAGGTTGACTCAGCCTTCCGTCCTTCCGAGGCCGGTAAAATGAGAAGACCCAGATTGTTGGGGACAATAGGCTGACTCTGTTAAACCGCTTAGAGAGGGCTGTAAAACACTGTGGGGTGGTATATGTCTTAAGTGCTACTGCTGTCAAGTAATAGTCAACATTATGAATGCCAAAATTATTTGATTTTGCATGTTATTTATATCCCGCTTGAGAGCTAAGTTGTGGACACAATATTCCTTGCAGGCCTGAGGGGTTTTATGTTATTCTGAAACCTTCTATGAAAATAATGAGATCTGGGTTTGCTTCAAGAGTGGGAGAAACCAATATTAGGACCTAATTATAATAAAGAGAATGATTATTTAATACTACATGTTTTAACGGCCGCAAGAATAGTATTCGCCCAATTCTGGAAAAATGAAAATCTACCATCTGATCAGATTATAATTACCAAAATTTTAGAATGTGCAGAAATGGATAGATTAACCTTGGAGATGAAAGAGAAAGAAGATTCAATTTATTTTAAAACCTGGGAAAATTTTTTTATCAATGGTTACAAATACGACAGAATGAGAAAAGAGCTTGAAATTTAATAGAATATATGGTTTTAGGTTTTTTCACTAAGCTCTATCCTCTAGGTTAATAATAGTGTCACTATTAGTGATTTTAAATATTAGTGGAGACAGTTAGAATTAGTTTATATTTTATTAATTAAGATTATTTACTTAAAGGAATTGTATTTACTTATTAATTCTTAATTAGATGATTATAGTTAACTCTATTTATTATAACTGTTTAGTATTATATAAACTATGTTTATTCAATATGTATATCAATATGTTAAAGCATGAGATTATTGTTGGGGGTTATCCCACTATTGTACCTTCCCCTAACTCCAAATCTACCCTATCCTTAATTCCTTATTCCTACCCTTTCCCATATCCGTATTTACCTTATCCTTTCCCTACCCTATAAAATCTAATAAAATATTTATTTAAAAAAAAAAAGAGTGGGAGAAGCCCAGCACTGTGCAATTTGTGATGTTTGCTTTCTTTCGAAGGAGTGGCGGTCTTGGAAGGCCCTATGTATGCTGTGGGAGGACACGATGGCTGGAGCTACTTGAATACAGTAGAAAGGTGGGATCCGCAGGCCCGGCAGTGGAACTTTGTGGCTAGCATGTCAACTCCAAGGAGCACAGTGGGCGTAGCAGTACTGAGTGGAAAGTAAGTACAGAGAACCAAAAGTGTAAGGCTTTCTGGTAGACCCATCAAAGACCTCACTTGACACACCCACACCTGACCCATCACAAGACCCACACTTGACACACCCACACCTGACCCATCACAAGACCCACACTTGACACACCCACACCTGACCCCTCACAAGACCCATCAAAGACCTTACTTGACACACCCACACCTGACCCATCAAAGACCTCACTTGACACACCTACACCTGACCCATCACAAGACCCATCAAGGACCTCACTTGACACACCCACACCTGACTCATCACAAGACCCACACTTGACACACCCACACCTGACCATCACAAGACCCATCAAAGACCTCACTTGACACACCCACACCTGACCCATCACAAGACCCACATTTGACACACCCAGACCTGATCCATCACAAGACCCATCAAAGACCCTCCCCTGACACACCCACACCTGACTATCACAACACCCATCAAAGACCTCACTTGACACAACCACACCTGATCCATCACAAGACCCTCTCTTGACACATCCACACCTGAACCCCTTATCAACAGAAGAACATTGACCTCCCCTCAACTCCGCTGAAGATGTTACCCAGACTGGTGACGAAACGTTCGGAAACCAACCCACATGCTGGGAGAACGCACCTTCACACCCTCATCCTACACCCGAGCTAAATATATTCACCGCTGTTGCAAACTTAACATTACCTCTCTTAACATGTCTGTCTACGTTTGCAGGCTCTACGCGATAGGCGGCCGAGACGGAAGCTCATGTTTGAAGTCCGTCGAATGTTTCGACCCGCATACTAACAAGTGGACGCTCTGCGCTCAAATGTCAAAACGAAGAGGGGGCGTGGGAGTAACGACCTGGAATGGCTTCCTGTATGCTATCGGGGGTCACGATGCACCAGCTTCTAATCTGACATCGAGGCTTTCCGATTGTGTAGAAAGGTACTGTCCCAATCAATGGTTCACTTCGCTTAAACCTGAAGGCCTGACACAGTCGTGATGAGGGTGAACTTAACAGTTGTTGTTTTAACCACTGAGTTGTGTCGTACTCTCGGTGTAGGGTCTGGGTGTGTTTTCCTTATTTTTATCCTTATCTAAATCATAGGACCCTGCAACCGTCCTAAATAGGAATCAGCGGTCAAGCCTCTGAATATTTATGACGTGACCGCAGGGATGCTGAACGGTCGTTGAGTGTGAAAAACGGTCATAAGTTCAGTGCCGTTGTAATTTCAAACGGTCACTAAATGAACTGTTGTAAATTGAGGAACTATTTGTACTCAAAGATTTATCTGCCTTGAAAATAACCCACATTTAAAATTTATAGCAGAGGTAAACCTCAAGAATCGACCACACGAAATGCTTTAGGGTATTTTGTGTTAGGTCATTAAATGTGCTACATCATTAAACTTCTTGTACTCAAAAACTTATCTGCCTTGAAAATAACCCACATTTAAAATTTATAGCAGAGGGAAACCTCAGGAATCGACCACACGAAATGCTTTAGGATATTTTGTGTTATGTCATTAAATGTGCTATGTCAGTGAGGACGAACCTTTTAGAGACCGAGTGCCCAAACTGCAACCCAAAACCCACTTATGTATTGTCAGGTGCCGGGTGGGTGTGTCCCATTGGGTGGGCGTGGCCCATTGGGTGGATGTGGCTTCGGTGGTAACGGCAGACTGGGTGGGACTAAAAAGTTCAATCAATCAATTCCAACTTTGCGAGATTTTTTTTTTCCCACGAGAAGTTGAAATTGATTGATTGATTGAACTTTTTTTTTTTTTTTTTGGCACACGGCGGCAGAGGCCTAAAGGGAAAAGGTTTTATAAAACCCAGCTGAAGGCCTAGGCCTGGGGCGACGGTGCGCGTGCCCACAGAGAGGACTCTGCGTGCCACCTGTGGCATGCGTACCATAGGTTCGCCACCATGGTGCTATGTCATTAAACTACTTGTACTCAAAGATTTATCTGCCTTGAAAATAACCTACGTTAAAATTTATAGCAGAGGTAAACTTCAGGAACTGACCACACGAAATGCTTTAGGACAGTGGTTCTCAACCTTTTTAATGCCGTGACCCCCAACCGGTTGTAAGTCGAGGACTACTCAACCGGTCGTAAGTCGAGGACTACTCAACTGGTGCAGCACCATTTGCAGAATGGGGCTTTTGGCGGGCTCAGCAGGGCAGAGACAGCCTGGACAATTCCTATGGGCTTTTGAAAGCCAATAGAATTAGACTCTATTCAAGAGAGTCTATTCTATTGGCTTTCAAAAGCCAATAGAATAAAAGGGAGTAGCACAGCTAAGGAAAAGGGGGAAAAAATGGCGGACTGCGTTGTTTGGCGACCCCCGTGAAATGGTCATTCGACCCCAAATGGGGTCCCGGCCCACAGGTTGAGAACCACTGCTTTAGGATATTTTGCGTTATGTCATGAAACATTTTATAGTAATTTTTATGCAATAGAATAATTTTATAAAATTCACCCAATTTCAATTCCAGAAGACTCCTGCATATTGGACACGTTCCGTAAGTTAGGCCATTTGAGATACCTTGGTTCAAACGTTTTTGCCTTACGAGTCACCATTTTCACCTTGTTTAAAGGTTACACATGACAACAGAGTTTTAGTACCAAAAAAAAAAACTTCCCAGGGAAACCAATGGGGTTTCAAGACCTTACCGTTCGCAAAAATCAAAACGGGTTCCGGGGGAATAATGTTCAAACGCGTACACCTATTTTCGTGGCGGTTCTTCAGTGAAATAAAATGGAAACTTATTTTTTTTTTTAAATCAGATACGATCCCAAAACAGATATGTGGACTGCTGTGGCGTCAATGAGCATAAGTAGGGATGCGGTGGGAGTCTGCCTTCTTGGAGATAAGCTGTATGCTGTTGGAGGATATGATGGACAAGCCTACCTTAATACAGTAGAATCATATGACCCTCAGATAAATGAGTGGACACAGGTAATGTTCAGGTTAAGAGAGCTGACTAGCACATCTGAGATTGTGGGGTCCTTGGTACTGTTTGAGCTTGGTTCTTTCCTTGCAGACATTTCATTAGCATTTAGGCAAGAAAAACCAAATGTACAAGTATAGTGTAGGGGGTACCTTGCTCAATAGTAGTAACTGTGAGAGGGATCTCGGAGTCCTAATGGACAATCGCTTAAATATGAGACAGCCGTGTGCTGCAGCTGCCAAAAAGGCCAACACAGTGCTAGGCTGCATTAACAGAGGGATAGAATCAAGATCACGTGAAGTGTTACTACTGCTTTACAAGGCATTGGTAAGGCCACACTTGGAATACTGCATCCAGTTTTGGTCACCATGATATAAAAAAGATATTGAGACTCTAGAAAGAGTGCAGAGAAGAGCAACAAAGATGATTAGGGGACTAGAGGCTAAAACATACAAGGAACAGTTGCTGGAATTGGGGATGTCTAGTCTAATGAAGAGAAGGATGAGGGGGGACATGATAGCAGTGTTCCAATATCTCAGGGGCTGCCCCAAAGAAGAGGGAGTCAAGCTATTTTCCAAAGCGCCTGAGGGCAGGACGAGAAGCAATGGATGGAAACTAACCAAAGAGAGAAGCAACCTAGAACTAAGGAGAAACTTCCTGACAGTTAGGACAATTAACCAGTGGAACCACCTGCCTCCAGAAGCGGTGAATGCTCCAACACTGGAAGTTTTTAAGAAGAGACTGGACAGTCATTTGTCTGAAATGGTCTAGGGTTTCCTGCCTGAGCAGGGGATTGGATTGGATGACCTCCAAGGTCCCTTCCAACTTTATTATTATTATTATTATCGATCATTGCACAGTCAGCCAGATGTTCAGACTGGATTTGGCATTTTGTCTACCTATCGAGTCCTTATTCAGGACCTGAGATAGGCAGATGTGGATGTTTGATGGTATTACAGATATCGTCGCAGGATGGAAGCAGTTCCTAATAAGGCCACCTTTTGCAATTGACTAATAGCGAATTTGTCAGTGCCAACGGTGTTCAAGTGGTGCTCCAGTTGTTTTGGGATTGCACCCAAGGAGCCTATGACTATTGGTACTACCCTTGCTTGCTTTTGCCACAGTCTTTCTATTTCTATTTGTAGGTCTTTGTATTTTGTTATCTTCTCCAGTTCTTTCTCATCTATTCTGCTGTCTCCAGGCACTGCCACGTCCACTATCCAGACTTTTTTGTCTTTCTTCTTCCTCTTCCTCTTCTTCTTCTTCTTCTTCTTCTTATTATTATTATTATTATTATTATTATTATTATTATTATTATTATTATTATACTAGGTAACGTCATCAGTGCTGGAAGGGAGTGGGCAGAGTTTGAACTTGGCCTTTTGCTCCTTTTAATTTAAGAATCTTATTTTTAATTATCTTTGCTTCTTTTTAAAATTTGTGGTGTCCTGTTACTGTACCTGGTTCTAGATTATTTTTTTGGTCTTTGATCATAAATATTTTCTTTAACCGTGGGATCAAGCTTCCTGCTTGTTTGTTTGTTTTTTTCAAATGTATGAGAAAGGACCTGGTATTAATAGAAGGCAAAAAAAAGTTTTCCACACAAGAGCCAGCTGTAATTTAAATTTGAAATACTTCCTGTTATTATTCCGACTGTGTAAATTCTGGACTATGTTAATCTGAGTCAGAAATCGAATGTAAATTTATCAAAGATTTTAGTCTAGCCTAGCAGGATAGATTTAATAAGAGGAGAGAAAAAAAACATAGCAGAAGGAGAAATGTTGTATTAAGAAAAACATTTCTGTAGAGTTGCTGTAAAGTTGAGAATCGTATACATTCGATAGATGGTAGTGATCGTGATTGTAATGATTAACCCCGATCCAATTTAACAATTTCGGGAACTGAGGTTTGATGCCAGATGAAAGTTTGAAAGGTTGAGCCTAGATGAGTTTTAGATTCGAATTGGGCTTTCATTGAACAAGGACGGTCTTGCTTCTCATCTTTTCCAAAACATTTGTGAAATCTTTACGGATCATTTTGTCTCTGATTCTTATTATTTTTTATTCTTTTGCTGTTTCAGGTTGCGCCATTGTGCCTTGGAAGAGCTGGGGCTTGTGTGGTGACTGTCAAACTCTAGGCGTGAAATAAATTGTCTGTTCTGTAGACTGGGAATTTCACATCCAATTATGAAAGCATATAAACACGCAAGGTACCGTGTATCTTCGCAAGGCAAAGAGACTGACCTTAAATCTATTTGTCTAAAAGACTTTTTTTAAAGGACCAATATTGTGCACTTTCAAAAAAAAAAAAATACGAGTAATGCAGTTTATGTACACGTCTCTTATGTATCGGCAATGGAACACATTACAAATAGGAAGCATGTGTGAAGTACAGAAATCAGAAAAGAAAGGCAGTCGTTTTGATTGTTCTGGAGCAGGGGGGGGTCTTCAAACTTGGCCCTTTTATGACTTGTGGACTTCAACCCCCAGAATTCCTCAGGCAGCGTGCCTGGCTGAGGAATTCTGGGAGTTGAAGTCCACCAGTCATGACAGGGCCAGGTTTGAAGACCCCTGTCTTAAATCTAACAAACAAAATGGAGGCTGGCTGAGGAATTCTGGGAGTTGAAGTCCACAAGTCATAAAAGGGCCAGGTTTGAAGACCCTTGCTCTAGAACAGTGGTTCTCAACCTTTTTAATGCTGCGACCCCCAACCGGTCGTAAGTCGAGGACTACTCAACCGGTCGTAAGTCGAGGACTACTCAACTGGTGCAGCACCGTTTGCAGAATGGGACTTTTGGCAGGCTCAGCAGGGCAGAGACAGCCTGGACAATTCCTATTGGCTTTTGAAAGCCAATAGAATTAGACTCTATTCAAGAGAGTCTATTCTATTGGCTTTCAAAAGCCAATAGAATAAAAGGGAGTAGCACAGCTAAGGAAAAGGGGGAAAAAATGGCGGACTGCGTTGTTTGGCGACCCCAATGAAATGGTCGCTCGACCCCAAATGGGGTCCCGACCCACAGGTTGAGAGCCACTGCTCTAGAAGCATGAAAGGAACTTTTGTTGTTGTGTGGCCTCTAGCCGCAGATCTGCAATTTCCTCTTGTGTCCTTTTGCAAGATGCAAGAGCCGGTCTTGTTTTGTTCCAAATGCTCTTTTTTTTAATTGTTTGCTTTGTTTGTTTGTTTGTTTTGACATGGTACAACAAACCAAACGTGAAGGAAATATCAAGTGTATTTCTTATTTGAACAGCGCTGTACCTCTGATGCCTATACAGGAAGTCCTCGGCTTAACGACCATTATTGAGCCCAATTTTTTTTGTTGCTAAGGGAGACGTTTGTTCAGTTGAGTTTGGCCCCACTTTACGACTTTTCTCGTCACCGTTGCCAAGCGAATCAGTGCCCTTGGTAAGTGGGTAACACAGTAGTTAAGTGAATCTGACTTCCACCGTTGACTTTCCTTGTCCGACGGTCGCAAAAGGGGACCATGTGACCATCATAAATGTGAGTCAGTTGCCAAACATCTCCATTTTGATCCCATGACTGTGGGGAGGCGGCAACGGTCATAAGTGTGAAAAATGGCCGTAAGTCGCTTTTTCAGTGCCATTGTAACTTTCCGCAGTCACTAAATGAGCTGTTGTAAATCCAGGACAACCCGTAGTTTTTCAGAGAGCTTTTGCATTCGTTTCTCTTTAAACCGAAGCCTTATTTTAATTATTGTCTTACGTTTGGAAATAGGTTACGGAGTATATTTTTCAAGAACTTTCCATCACGGAGTACCCGGTGTCTTGTTAGGAAATTTTATGTACCCTAGAAAATAATCCTGCATATCTTTCCGAACTGGGATTGTATTGTCGCTTGATGGATCACTTCCTCAAAAAAGCTACAATGAAAGAGAGGTTGATGAGCTGATTAAAAATGAGTCAGATTGTTATCTTTATGTTATTCCAAAACATTCCAGGATTGTGGCTAACTTCAGCTGAGACTAAATGAGACATTGCCACAGAGATTACATAGGCATTTATAGTGTGTTACGCCAACAAAAAAGAAAATGGGTTTGGCTTAGATACATTTCAGAGCTTCAGTTACATTCCAAATCAAAGACTGTTCAAATTCCCTACGATCAAATTCTTGTGGCTCAATTATTTCATATTGTAGCAGTTCTTCTGTGGAATTTTCTTCAGGTTTACATGTTTACACTACCTGCTTTCAGCTTTTTATATTTTGTGCCTTTTTTTTTAAACGCGACTGGTGGTCCTCGACTTAACGACCGCAACTGAGACTGACATTTCCATGGCTCAGCAAGATAATTGTTAATTGAGCGGCGCACCATTTTATGACTCTTTTGCCACAGTTGTCATATGAATTACACTTCAGTTCTTAAGTGAATCTGGCTTCCATTTGACTCTGCTTCCTCCATTTGACCCTGGGACGTGTAAATACATGCCAGTCGCCAAGCCCTCCAATTTTGATCACGTGATCGTGACAGTGTTGCCACTGATCTTTGGTCATTTTTTTTCACTGCCGTTGTAAGTTTAAAGAGGCAGGCCGTGTTACCCTGAAGCAGTTTCTGCATGTGGCTCAGTTACTCACAAGTAGTTCCCTTTCATCTCTTTTGATGACAAGGCCACTATTACTGCATTCTGCAAAAAGACAGGCAGTTGGAGGTCAAACGAAGCCAACACTAGTCCTCAAGGCAAAGGCGAGGCCAATCCAGTAGGCCAAAGCAAGTTCCCAAGACCAGGCAAATCCACAGGCAAAGGAAACAGCCGAAGAGACACACAATCCAAAGTTCAAGGCAAGCATACACAGCAAGAAAACAAATACATAGTTCCCAGGATCGTCCCCATCTGTTTGCTGTGCTAAATAGCCAGCTTCTGGTGCAGCCCATCAAGAAGGGTGAGGCTGCCTCCTCACAAGTAATCTGGCTGACCTTCTCTGCTCCTGCCTTTTCTCTGCTCTACCTGTTCTTGGATCAGCTGCAGAAGGCAGTTCCTCTTCCTCCTTGCTGACTGGCTGCAGCCGCGTGCCTTCCCCATCTGAAGCCTCAGGGCTGTCCTGCTGCAGCTGTGCTTCGGCCAAATCCCTCCCAGCTGGCTGCTTGGAGCCATTGACCAATTCCCCTGCTGACATGCCTGGAACTGGTTCATCCTCTTCCGAGCTGTCATCTGGAGAGGTATCTGGGAAAGCATGGGGGAGGGGAGTCGTCACACGCGGTCCTCTTGATACAACTGGTCTATCTGGCACAACTACATGCTGGCTGATATTGTCTGGGTCCTTTCGCGATTTGGCACCAGCCAAGCACCGCCGTCATAAAGGAGGATCCCAGAGGGGCTTCAGATCACAGGAGGGGCTTCAATCCAAGAAAGAGACTCTCTGTTGCAACATACAGTAGTGGCCAAAATTGTGGAAGCCTTTTGGGGAAAGTGTACAGTAGAAATGCCACCTTTGGTTAAGTTTCCACCCATTTTTCTTCTCATTTCTTTGTAACTGTAGCCTTGTTCACTTAATAATACTATTTTACATCGCTTTCTGGGCGACCGGACAACTCTTTGCACCATGACTTTAATTTTATTATGTTTTACAAGCTCACTAAATGAAAGAACACAAAAAAACCCCAACTGACTTGATAGCGATCACATAACACACTGACAAATGTCCCCCTCTCAGCTTCAATACAGGACATCAATAACCGAATCCTACTGTGATCTGATTGGCTCATTGGCAAAACAAGATGACACCTGATTGGCTCTCTAAGCACTCGTGCTCAGCATGGCTGGCTCAGGAATTCTGGGAGTTGAAGTCCACGAGTCATAAAAGAGCCATGGTTGCCTACCCCTGACCTAGAGGAACATATGAAAGCATAATTAATGTTAATTAATGTAGACTTTATTAGTTTAGAGCAGGAGTAGGCAACCTTGGTTCTTTTATGACTTGTGGACTTCAACTCCCAGAATTCCTAAGCCAGCCACGCTGAGGGGAAAGGGAGAGGTTTCCAAGCTGAGCCATGCTGGCTCAGGAATTCTGGGAGTTGAAGTCCACGAGTCCTAAAAGAGCCAAGGTTGCCTACCCCTGACCTAGAGGAACATATGAAAGCATAATTAATGTTAATTAACGTAGACTTTATTAGTTTAGAGCAGGAGTAGGCAACCTTGGCTCTTTTAGGACTGGTGGACTTCAACTCCCAGAATTCCTGAGCCAGCCATGCTGAGGGGAATGGGAGAGGTTTCCAAGCTGAGCCAGGCTGGCTCAGGAATTCTGGGAGTTGAAGTTCACAAGTCATGAAGGGGGCCATAGTTCCCCCATGCTGGCTCAGGAATTCTGGGAGTTGAAGTCCACCAGTCATAAAAGAGCCAAGGTTGCCTACCCCTGGCCTAGAGGAACATATGAAAGCATAATTAATGTTAATTAATGTAGACTTTATTAGTTTAGAGCAGGGGTAGGCAACTTTGGCTCTTTTATGACTCGTGGACTTCAACTCCCAGAATTCCTGAGCCAGCCATGCTGAGGGGAAAGGGAGAGGTTTCCAAGCTGAGCCAGGCTGGCTGAGGAATTCTGGGAGTTGAAGTCCACCAGTCCTAAAAGAGCCAAGGTTGCCCACCCCTGGCCTATATAAAATGGGATGCTTAGTGTACGTGTGGAGAACCTGAAAACTAAAGTCCTATGAGAACAAAAAATACCATCACTAACGATTTTTTTTACTAGCAGCTAATTGCAGCTTCTTTGAAACAAGTAAAATCTATTTTCTAAATGTACCCAAAGTCACAACAATGATTTAGCTGCAATGCTCTGTCATAACTGCAGCTTTCATTCAAGTTGACTAAATTTAGAATAATCTAAATGGGGGATTCCTCAGCCAGCGCAGCGGCCGGAGAAGCCCCGCGCTCGGCCCCGCTGCTCCCCGTCATCCTCGCCGCCTCGCCCGCTCCCTACATCTTTTCGCCTCAGCGACGAAGACGGGGAGGCAAAGGGCGCATGCGCACTCGGCCGCCTGTCCATCAACCGGCGTCGGCGTCACCCGGGAGATGGCGGCCCCTAGAGATAGGACAATTGAAGAGGTGACCATTCCTCTGAGTGGTTATTTATTAGCGCAGGGGGTCTTCAAACTTGGCCCTTTTGATGACGTGTGGACTTCAACTCCCAGAATTCAAAGGGCCAAGTTTGAAAGACCCCTGCTTCTTGCTGCATGTTGTCTTTGCCTTCCCTTCCATCCTGCCTTGCACGGTAGATTTCTCCAGAAAGTTGAGGTCTTTGCACTTATACGTGGAGAGCATCATTTGCACTTGAGATGAGAACGGATTAACTTCTCATACGCTCCTATGACAGTGTTTCCCAAACTTGACAATTTTAAGGCATGAGGACTTCAACTCCCAGAATTCCACAGCCAGCAACGCTGGCTGTGGAATTCTGGGAGTTGAAGTCCACATGCCTTAAAATTGTCAAGTTTGGGAAACACTGTCCTATGACATTAATTGTCGTACTCTAAATAAATAACCACTCAGAGGAACGGTCGCCTCTTCGGTTTTCCTATCTCTAGGGGCCGCCATCTCCCGGGTGACGCCGACGCCGGTTGACGGAGAGACGGCCGAGTGCGCATGCGCCCTTCGCTTCGCCTCCTCTCCGTCGCTGAGGCGAAAAGATGCAGGTAGCGGGCGAGGCGGCGGGGATGACGGGGAGCCGCGGGGCCGAGCGAGGGGCTTCTCCGGGCCTCGAGGGCCCGTGGCGGGGGTGAAGGAAGCCCCTTCGGTGGCTAAGAACGGGCTCGGCGCCTTCCCTTCCCTCTCGGGCGTCTGCCGCTTTCCCGGTTGGGTAGGACAGGCGGCTGTTCAACGGGTGCGGTTTCCTTCCCCGCTGGAGGAACGTGAGGGGAGAAGGACCCTCCGTCGCCGAAGAGCCCGGACGACCCTCGGTCTGGAAGGGGCTTTGCGTGGGGGGTGTCTTCTGCTCGGGCCAGGGGGCTGGACTAGATGACCTTCCGGGATCCCCTCCCAACTCTGAACGGCTCTTCTGAAACGGGGGAGCCGAGGCGTCTTGAGGCAGGGGAGGCGAAGGTTCCCCGGGCTGGTTTGGGGTGAAGCTACAAACCTTCACACGACAAGGGAAAGAAGCTTCGGGGTTTGGCGACACGAGGGATTGTGTGAACCGGGTTCATCCCGGGCAAAGACTGAGGCTGGTGGGGGGGGGGAATAGGAAAGAGCCAATTGCCTGAAACGGGATGGGGGGGGCCTCCCGCCTTGGTAGCGGGTTGGACTAGATGACCTCCCAGGGACCCTTCCAACTCTGAACTGTTCTTCTGAAAAGGGGAGCCGGGGGGGGGGCAAACCCAAAGCTTCCCCTGTTGTTTGAAGGTTGTAGGGAGGTGTGGGTCTGTACATAGGTTGTGTATAGTATGTTTAGGTGCGGGTCATGGATGTGTTTCACTTGGAGAGCGGGCAGCTAAATGTCATTTTTGAGGTGTGCCCTTGTGCCCACAGTTAAAAAAAAAAAATGACAATAAAGGTTAACTTATCTATCTTACCCAACCCCCCTCCCCCAGGGAACCCTCCCCTCCCTCAACACTTATGTGTTGTGCAAAAAAAAAAAAAAAAAACATTAGCAACAGTCCTCGCCTTACGACCACAACGGACCCCCATATTTCCCCCGCTAATTGCGACGTAATTGCGAAGTGCGCTTTGCCCTGTTTTGCCCCCAGTTGTTTAAACCAGTGGTTCTTAACCTTTTTGAACGAATCGCCCCCTTGAGCCAATGAGGAAGTTGTCATCACCCCCTTCCCACAACATCACCTCTCAATCCACAACACAGGAAATAATTCTTCAGTTTATGCAACCCCTTTTTTTGTTTTCTTTCAAATGGTCATCAGGACCTATCGATGCAAATAATTTATTTCCAGTCTTTTCCCCGTATCTTCCATATTCTGGCCAATGTGGCGCGCCACTGTATGGGTAGAGGCTGCTGTGCAACGCGCATGAAGATAAGCGGTGCATATTCACATACTGTATGTACGACGTTCTGTCCTGAAGCTAGCTGGAGGAACATTTGAAAACACAATTCAATCCACTAATAGCGACCGATCGGATGTTTTTGTACGACAGATATACAGCCATTCACTGTACGAAAAAGTCTCAAAAGTGTCCCCAAAACTTCTCACTCCATCGCCCCCTTTTCGTTCCTTCGACCCCGCGTCACCCCTTTTTGTTCCATCGCCCCCCCCTGAAAAATGAAATCACCCCCTGGGGGGCGATATCACCCAGGTTAAGAACCACTGGTTTAAACGAATCACTGCAGCTGTGACACGGCGGGTGAAGCGAACCTGGCTTGGGGACCGTCTTCTGACAAGCAAAACCGACGGGGGAATCGGATTCGCTTCACAACCTTGTTGCTGACTTCACAACTGCGGTGATGAACTGTGGCAAGGAAAGACGTAAGGGGGTGTGTGTGTGTCAAAATTTGCTAACAACGGTCTCACTTAAGGGCTCAATTGTGATCGTAACTCGAGGATTATCTGTAATTCGGTCTAAGTACACCGCCCAGTTGAAACAAAATTAGGATTAGATGAGGATCCAGTGAGTTGGGCCGGAGGGGAATCGTCTTCGGAGAACCAACAAAAGGAGGCAGGGGCAGCAATTTGGAGGCCCGGCCCAGAAGGAAAAAAAGGGAGAAGAGAGCTGCAACATGATGGTCTATGCAACAAGAATTTAAACAAACGTTACCAGCAGTTGGTCCTCAACTTACGACTACAGCGGAGCCCAAAATTTCCATCACTAAGCAAGATAATTGCAAAGTGTGCTTTGCCCCCTTTAATGACTTTTCTGGCCACAGTTGTGAGGTGGATCACGGCAGTTGTAAAGCTATTAAATGAACCTGGCTTCCCCACTGACGTGGCTTGTCAAGCGGTCGCTAAAGGGGATCGCATCGCTTGGGGACAGGGCAACCGTTGTAATATCCTGCCAGTAAAAGAGACAGACTGTAGTGAACCGGCCTTCGTACAGATGAACTATGTTCTGTAGGTTGAAATGTGGCATTCAGAGTTCTTACAAATGTGTAATTGCCCCTCTCCTTCCACAGAGAATATTTACCCTTTCAGAGAAGGACGCACCTAGTGTCCCCGTTCAGTTTGCTTGGCAAAAAACATTAGGAAACTACATTGCCGTTACAGGGTAAGCTAAAAAGAAAAATTAATTAAAGATCCTAGATGTCTTAATTTCACATTGCAGAAATGCAACGTGCGGAATGAAAGATGCTTGTACCTCTTTTTTAATTCTTTTTAATTAATTTTCTAATATTCCATTTGCATATTTAAAAAGCAACGTGGCAGCTGAGTACAATAATTCCATTATGTTTAAATATCAATACAAATCTCAAAGTATTACAACAACTAATTCCCTTTTCCCCCTTAATAGATACTGTCTCCTATTCAAACCAACACAATTCTTATTCTATCAATCAAACAGAAAACAACTTTCTAACATTCATCAGTAATCTTCAGTTTATACATATCTTAATTAATTTAACATTCCATCTTTTAGACAATGACCTAATACATTTTTCTTAATTTTAACTTTTCATTAATATTTTAAATTTAACGTTTAATCTTTTTCATTTCCAAATTTGAAATGTCCCCAATTTCTATCACGGTTCCACCACAGACTAAAATTTCAAATACACCTCTGATCTATACATGATTTTCACCGTCTGCATCAACCAATTAATAATATGAAGTAATATTCTTATTTTTCTAATAATTTTCCAGTATCTTAGAATCTCAAATTTAATAGCCAAGATTTCTTTTATTTCCACACTTATTTCTCTCTATGTCTCCTATCTCATATTTGAGACTAATAATTTGTGCCTCTTTGCTTACCTTCTTTCAAAGTTATGCAAAAATTTGGTCATGGGGGTTTAGAAACATTACTATAATTCTTACACATTTTCTTTATTTGTTTAAAGATACAGTCATACTGTCAAAGTCTTCGATCGCCATGGTCAAAAGAAAAATGAAATTATTTTACCAGGGTAAGTTTTAAATCTCAGTTCAGGACCTTAGATGTACTCTAAATTTAAAGTCTCACTTGCGGGTGATCTGAAATAGATACTGGAGGTTTGGAAAATACGGTATCTGCCCAGTTAGATTTTCTCCATTTTCTGAGTCAGTATCTTTATGCGCAGTTTGGGAACAGTTTTTAAAACACGTGTAGGACAGGCAATAAAACAGTGATGTTGATTAAAGAGCATTTGGACATTTTTGTCCCTTCCATAGGAACTGCATCGCTATGGATTGGGATCAAGATGGAGATACTCTAGCAATTATTGCTGATAAATCCAGTGCTATTTATCTGTGGGATGCCAATACAAACAAAACCAGTTTGATGGATACTAGTATGAGGTAATTTATTTATCAAATTAATGTAATGTACTGCCATGTATTTCCAGGGTGTCCCCTTGGTCATTTGGCATGGCGGGGGGGGGGGGGAGAAGAGGATTTTACTGCCACCTTGGGAATTTGATTATTCTCCATGTGGAGTAGAGGACCTGCAATTTTTCATCTTCTGCAGGCAACTATGTTACGTAATTTGCAGGAGAAATTACAAAAGATTTGGCATCTTCCAAAAAAGATGCCTTCGTTGAATCCTAAAGATTTGTTATGTTGACCATGTTGCTAATGAAGTGCTCCAGAAGAGTTTCTCCTGCAAATTAACATAACATAACATAATCATGCACGTCTACCTGTGTTTTTCTTCCCTTCCTCTTGTACCTCAAGGAATCAAGAGTTCAGTCTGTTTTTAAAATACTTTCTCTTCACCCTGGTCTCAAAACTTAATAATAATAATAATAGTAAAAATAGTAATAATAATAATAAAGTTGGAAGGGATCTTGGAGGTCATCTAGTCCAACCCCCTGCTAGGCAGGAAACCCTATACCATTTCAGACAAATGGCTGTCCAGTCTCTTCTTAAAAACCTCCAGTGTTGGAGCATTCACAGCTTCTGGAGGCAGGTTGTTCCAATGGTTAATTGTTCTTACTGTCACAAAGTTTCTCCTTAGTTCTAGGTTGCTTCTCTCCTTGATTAGTTTCCATCTGTTGCTTCTTGTCCTGCCTTCAGGCGCTTTGGAGAATGGCTTGACTCCCTCTTCTTTGGGGCAGCCCCTGAGATACTGGAACACTGCTATCCTGTCCCCCCTCGTCCTTCTCTTCATTAAACTGTTCTTTTTATTGTCTTCATGGTTTATGGATCATTTCTCCAAAGTCTCCTTGGAATATTATCTCTCTCCTCCATTTTATTTCATTTCTTCCTTCTCTCAGAAGAACAGTTAACTTTAGGGAAGGGGCCATACCTGTATTTTTAAAGAATTTATCCAAATGCAAATGTTAATTTTGAATTTGGTCATTTGCAGGTATGGGGTTTGATATGAGAGTCTTTTACTGTTCTGTTTTCCGTTAATTTTATAAATGGTTCACACCAAGAACTGTTGATCAACTTTGCACACATGTTTTATGCTCCATTTTCTATTGCTTTAATTATAAACTGAATCACGCTAGTTACCTAATCTCATCTTGAGGGGCTTTTGGTTATGCTGTTTATTCCTCAAAAATAAAAGTTGTAGTAGGTATTGTTTAATTGGGCAGAGCTTATTTTTATTTTTTTATATTTCAGGGAACCAATGTCTTTCTTATGTTGGTCAAAAACTGAAGCCTTACTAGTTGCTGGGACAGCAAAAGGAAATGTACTAATATATAATCGTCAAACATCCCGCAAGATTCCTATCCTTGGTCAGTAGCTTGAAAACTGCAGAGGGTGATTTCCTGATGAGTTGTATTTAAAAATGGAACAGGTTTAATTCAGAAAAAGCAAATGTGCTGCCAATAGCGGAGAATATTTCTAGCTGAGGATTGAACTATAGAATCTTCTGAGCTGGGTGGGGTTTATTTATTTATTTATTTATTTTGCAGATGTTTCATACCAAATGAGGGGGTTCATTACCAAATTAGCCCTGATGACATTATCTAGTTTGGAAATGAAACGTCTGTAAGAAAATCGCCAAAGTCAGCACAAGCCACCCCACGAAAGCAAAGGTGTGCAAGGGAAGAATCGTTTATATCCAATAAGTAAACAGCTCAAGAGTGCAGCTACACACAACGTTGTGCTTTAAAACTCTTTATTGCAGTGGTTCTCAACCTTTTTAATGCCGCGACCCCCAATCGGTCGTAAGTTGAGGACTACTCAACTGGTGCAGCACCGTTTGCAGAATGGGACTTTTGGCGGGCTCAGCAGGGCAGAGACAGCCTGGACAATTCCTATTGGCTTTTGAAAGCCAATAGAATGAGACTCTATTCAAGAGAGTCTATTCTATTGGCTTTCAAAAGCCAATAGAATAAAAGGGAGGAGCACAGCTAAGGAAAAGGGGGAAAAAAATGGCGGACTGCGTTGTTTGGCGACCCCTGTGAAATGGTCGTTTGACCCCAAATGGGGTCCCGACCCACAGGTTGAGAACCACTGCTTTATCGCCATCCGGTTCAGAAACAAAAAAAAACGAAATAATTTATTCCCAAGTTAGTTCCGTATTTCTGCCTCTGAGAATGTTGTAGAATGTTCAGGCAGACATATAAATTGCTTTTTTTTTTCCTTCCAGTATTTAGCCACTGGAATGTCTAATAAAAGTGGGAACATTTCCTTTACAAAAGCCAAGTTGGGACTGAAATTGTTACCATCCTACAACAAATTGGCAGAGGCTAGGATCTCCCAAGTACTATTTTAGATAGTTATCTTTTTTTTTTTCTTGAGGTTATGCCTTTGGCCTGGTGTTTTTTTGTTTGTTTTTTCATTCCTTTTGGAATCTGGGTCCCATTCCTTTGTTTACGTTTCGTGAGTTCATTCTGTTGAAAGCTATTCCAAGCTTTTTGGATTAAAAGAACAAAGATCTTGATAATCTAATCATTTCTAGGCTAATTCAGATCTTTTTTCTTGTAATCAATTTGGCATGTATCACAGGTCTTTCGGTTTTTTTACAAGTCAAGAACATACTCAGTCCGTGTTTTGGAGAGAACGCACGTTTCTCCAGCATTTTCCATGAGAACAGAATTTTAAGCATGGGAAAAAAATGCATCTTCTATGCATTTCAAACGTGTCTTATAATTCTAAAGCTGTTTTAAAGCTAGTCTTGGGCCGTAATAAAAAGTTGTTAAAAAGCAAAAAGTTGGGGATTTTTTTTTTTTTTTTTTTTTGCCTGTCTTCTTTCACCAGGCAAGCACACCAAACGGATCACCTGCGGCTGCTGGAGCAATGAAAAATTAATAGCCTTAGGCGGAGAAGACAAATTAATAACGATTAGCAACCACGAGGGCGACACTATCAGAGTGGTAATAAACTTATATTTTTGTTGTGTGCAAGAGATGAAAAAAATACAGGAAGCCTTTGTACTTTTCCTCGGTTTATTCAGTGTGTTTGTCATATGAATCCCCAAATAGTTATAACTCAAATCTACGCCTTAGTCAGTTTAGGATTTGTTTTTCAATTACAGGTGATTAATGCAAATGTTTAATGAAAAGAAGGACAAGGGGGGACATGATAGCAGCGTTCCAATATCTCAGGGGTTGCCCCAAAGAAAAGGGAGTCAAGCTCTTGTCCAAAGCACCCGAGGGCAGAATAAGAAGCAACGGATGGAAAACTAATCAAGGAGAGAAGCAACCTAGAACTAAGGAGAAACTTCCTGACAGTGAGAACAATTAACCAGTGGATCTGCTTGCCTCTAGAAGTTGTGGGTGCTCCAACACTGGAAGTTTTTAAGAAGAGATTGGACAACCATTTATCTGAAATGGCATAGGGTCTCCTG
Source organism: Crotalus adamanteus (assembly GCA_039797435.1). Taxonomy (NCBI): domain Eukaryota; kingdom Metazoa; phylum Chordata; class Lepidosauria; order Squamata; family Viperidae; genus Crotalus; species Crotalus adamanteus. The sequence goes on from CM077924.1 coordinate 82,106,818, forward strand.
TTTGAGTAGGGAGTTGGACTAGATGACCTCCAAGGTCTAACTGTTATTCTGTTCTATTCTGTTCTTGTTCATGATTCTATTCTATTCTATTCTATTCTATTCTATTCTATTCTATTCTATTCTATTCTATTCTATTCTATTCTATTCTATTCTTCATTTCTCTACTCTATGCCATTCCATATTTTCTTTTCTATTCTATTCTATTCTATTCTATTCTATTCTATTCTATTCTATTCTATTCTATTCTATTCTATTCTATTCTATTCTATTCTATTCTATTCTTTTCTTCATTTCTCTACTCTACTCTATGCCATTCCATATTTTCTATTCTATTCTATTCTATTCTATTCTATTCTATTCTATTCTATTCTATTCTACATTCTGTTCCACATTCTATTCTATTCTATTCTATTCTATTCTATTCTATTCTATTCTATTCTATTCTATTCTATTCTATTCTATTCTATTCTATTCTATTCTATTCTACATTTCTCTACTCTATTCCATTCTATATTTTCTGTTCTGATCTGTTCTGTTCTATTCTATTCTATTCCACATTCTGTTCCACATTCTATTCTATTCTATTCTATTCTATTCTATTCTATTCTATTCTATTCTATTCTATTCTATTCTATTCTATTCTATTCTATTCTATTCTATTCTATTCTTCAGTCCTGTATTCTATTCTGTTCTGTTCTATATTTCTCTACTTGATTCCATTCCATATTTTCTATTCTATTCTATTCCATTCCATCCCATCCCCTCCCCTCCCCGTTGGGTAATTATAATTATGAAATGCACCTCGACTGAATTATTAAATAAACCTATTTTAAGACAGTACAAAAATCCAGTCAGTATCTAACATATCGTTCAAATGGTTACTGATAGTTCCTCAATGAACCTGTGATTGCCCAACCTCTGTCATATTCCCACTAGTGTAGCTCTTTACCAAGAGATAACTATAAATTCAGTTAATCCGGAATCTCATTCTTGCAGACAGCAGTGAGAGAAGACCCCAGCAACATGGAGTTTGTAATGATGAAGACTGATGAGCAAACAGGAGGAAACGAGACTACGGTAGGTTATTAATGAGCATGCAGGAACTATATTACACCAGTCTTGCTTCATCTGCTGAAATGGAAAGCCGCTGAAAAAAGAAAGAAACGGGGAAAAAAGTTAACGCTGAAAAATCCATTGGAAATTATGTTTGAAATTAGCAGAACCAATCTTTGTTGCCCTGGCGGCTTGTTTCTCTGTGAGTTTATCCTGCAAAGCTTTCCTTGTGAAGTATATTCAATATTCTGCCACTAAACTATAGGGTTTTTTTTCCCTAGTTGTATGATTGAGATATATTTTTTTAAAAAAAGAAATTGCAATTGTTCTCTCTTTCCATTTGACTTTTGTCTTGTTCAGATTTCATAAGTGGCATGGCAGTATCTTTATACAAGAGATTTTGGACTGGGCAAAAAAAAAATTAACTCTTGGTATTTGTGAGTCTTTCAAACTTGGGTTCTGTCGTTATTCAGTTTGGCTTTCACATTAATAAAGTTTAACGGTTTATTTTTTTAAAAAAAAATACAGCTCTTTATATTCATCTACTACTTGCTTTATTGAGAAAGTTAGTTAGACCCGAAGAAGCTTCTTGGATGAGAAGTGAAATGTCTTTAAGAAAAATCAAGGAAGTAAAATTGCCTTTTTGAAAGCACCTTTGGGACAAGAGAAAATGTGGCTATCTGTATGGGAAATATTCCTGTTTTCATTCATTATCTCTTTTTTTTGTGTCAGGTGTGCATTGTAGTTGGACAAAAAACATTATATTTTTATAACTTCAAAGACCCGGAAAAGCCAATTGAACTAGCATTTCAAAAATGTTATGGAAAGATAATATCTTACAAATTGTAAGTACCCCCCTAAAGTATTAATGTTTCTCTGGAGTGATCGTATTAGTCAGTTGCAACAATAACAAACAACGAAGAGCACTGTGTAGCAATTTAAAACAAATATATTTCGTTTTGTTTTTGTGAGCTGAAAACCCAATCTGTCAACCTATGGAAGTTTAATTCGTAATGTTAAAGTGAGTTTGGTGTTTGGGATGTTTTATTCAGTTGGTTTGGGAAGTTTATTATTTTTTTTTAACAAAAGAGATTTGAATATTTTGCAAACTAAAATGTAATATCCCTGAAAAGAGATTTATAACTGAGCCTCTCAGTACCTTGTCTTCTGGTGTAACTTAAGTTAATTTTTGAATAAGTCTTCTGTTTCTCCCTGTTCAATTCTTTAGTCATTTCACAGTTTAAAGTGATCTCCACATTATTTCTCTCAGGAGATAATGATGCCTGAGAGTTTTTTTGCTTCAATTTATTGTCTTTGCAGGTACGGTGAAAATTATATCATGATTGGTTTTTCGCTGGGCTACTTCGTGGTGATTTCAACGCAGGTTCAAGAGATTGGTCATGAGATCTTCCAAGCTTCGGATCATAAAGATTACTTGACCAGCATTGCAATATCTGAATCACTAAACAAAGCTGCATCATGTGGAGATAACTGGTGAGGCATAATATGTCCATGTAAGATCATTTAGATAATGCGAGTACTGTTGTCACAGAATTTTTTTAAGTTTATGAGAAGGCCTGCCCTTAATACATCAGAATTTTACATTTGCAGAAATAGAAGAAGCCAACGCATAAACCATTGATAAATTGTTTTTTACGAATGGAAAAGGTTCCTGAGACCCAAATAATTGAGAATTGCTAGCCTGAACAAAGCAAATACAGTATCCAAAAGAAAGGCTGCCTGCATGACTCTGTATATTTTTTTTTCACAATTTAGAGGTTTAGCTGTGAGAGTTTATTTTTTTTATTCGATCTTACCAGTTCAATTTTGAAAGCAGCTGTCAAGAAACTCTGTGTTTGCCTAACTGATGTTATGCGATTTATTGTTAAACTGAGAATACTGAAGGAATTGGTTTTCTTTTTATTGTAGCGTCAAGATTCATAACCTGTCAGATCTGACGGAAATATGTGCAATCATCAACTTGGAGGATGAAAATAAAGGTTTGACAGCTTCCCGGTTTGATAACTTGCCAAAATAATACAATAAAACTATTTCTACTTATCTGACCTATTTAACCTCCAAACCAATTTAGCGAGTAGAAAATATAAAACAGAAGAGTCATTCTGGAGGCTGTGACATTCCATCCTTGTGAATGATCCTTTAAATAAGCAGAAATTTTGGCCATTTCTGCTAAATTAGAAACCTTAAGTACCCATTCTTCTAAAGTAGGCAGAGAATCCTTCTTCCAATATTGACCAACCAATAATCTTGCTGCTGTTATTAAATTCAACATTAAAATAGTTTCTTTAGCATCAAAATCCACAAAAATACCCAAAAGAAATAATTGGGGAGTAAACTTAATCTTCCTTTTAAAAACCTTTTGAATGTTCCACCAAATCATAATCCAAAAAGCTTTAATATTTTTACAAGTCCACCAAAAAGACTTGATTTTTTAAATGCCTACTCAATGTTGAGCTTTCCTGACAAGAGTCTTTGGAGGTCTTTAAAGGAGCAGCATCAAATGTGACATCACGTCTTTCATACTTCCATTTGGTTCAGTTTTCAGTTAATAACAAATCTTAGAGGGCCCTTACGCTGGAATAAAGCAAAAAAAAAAAAAAAGATAGTTAGTTTGCTAAAGCTATAGCATCCACCAGGTCAGGATCTTTAGGAAGTTTCACATTTTAATTTCTTCCCCTCTGTATGTGAAGAGAAGAGAGAAACACACAAGTCAAAGAACTGGTGCAAGTTGTCCCAAGTTTAGAGAATTATTAGATCTGCAGAGCTGAGGAATTCCAGGGTGGTCCTTACCTTTGCACTGTAATTAAGATCTTAAAAAGAAGATCTGTTTCTGTGGAATAAGAAACCATAATCAATCACATATCTTGGGCCCAAATTACCTGCAGGACCGCCTATTTCTGTTCAGCCCTTCCTGCAGATTTTTTTTGCAAATCCCATCAAGTTAGGATTTTTCTTAGGATGGGATCCTTAGTATGAAATAAATAGCTGTTGAGGTTGAGATAAGTTCCCTCCTCACGACTGTTTGGCAAAGGGATTAAACCTATCTTTCTACCATGTCCTTTTAGAGCTTCTGAAATGTTTCACGTCTGGGTTTTTTCGTTAGTTTTATCGGTGTGTTTTTGTAACGTCCCTAGAGCTGTCGGAGATGTACCCTTCTAAGTAAGCAAATCAAGCGCACAGATGATAAAAAAGTTATTCCTTAAGAATCGTTTCTAACTTGCCAGCCTCTGGATGAGTTGGAATTATAACATCCAGAATTTCTAATTCGCGTGCTGTGGCAGAGATACAGGGCTTTGCAAAATGTACTTTTGTGGAAGACCTGTATTATTATTATTATTATTGATCATCACACAGTCAGCCAGATGTTCAGACCAGATTTGACATTTTTGTCTACCTATCAAGTCCTTCCCAAGGATCTGGGATAGGCAGATGTGGATGTTTGATGGTATTACAGATCTCATCACAAGACGGAAGCAGTTCCTAGTAAGGCCGCCTTTTGCAATTGACTAATGGCAAATTTGTCAATGCCAATGATGGTGTTCAAGTGGTGCTCCAGTTGTTTTGGGATTGCACCCAAGGCACCTATTACTATTGGTACTACCCTTGCTTGCCTTTGCCACAGTCTTTCTATTTCTATTTGTAGGTCTTTGTATTTTGTGATCTTCTCCAGTTCTTTCTCGTCTATTCTGCTATCTCCAGGCACTTCCCCGTCCACTATCCAGACTTTTTTGTCTTCTCCTTCTTCCTCTTCCTCTTCCTCTTCTTCTTCTCCTCCTCCTCCTCCTCCTCCTCCTCCTTCTTCTTCTCCTCCTCCTCCTCCTCCTCCTTGTTATTATTTTGGCTTTCCAAGACAAACCTAACTTTTCAACAAGATATCATTAATATTTTAGGTCTAGATCAGCTGTCGTGGACAGACGATGGACAATTGTTGGCGGTGTCTACCAAGCGAGGATTCATCCACGTCTTCTTAACAAACCTTCCCATCCTTGGAGCCTCGTACGGCACCCGGATCGCCTATCTCACCTCCCTCCTTGAAGTCACAGTGGCCAACTTCATTGAAAATGTATGACGCTTTAGTCACTTATAAAATTTGCACAGGGGTAAACGTTTTGACTTAGCCCCCTCGGTCCTCAGGACAAGCCATGTGTGGTCTGTCTTGGCAGGAGCCACCGATAAGAGTTTCTGTTGAAGTGGAGCCCAATTTTATCGCCGTGGGGCCCTATCACTTGGCTGTGGGCATGAATAATCGGGCGTGGTTTTATGTCCTCGGGGAGAGCAGTAAGTATATCTCTGCTTCCATTATTTCTCGAGAGGCTTTCAGTGCTCAGCTGATAAAATGTCGTCTTCATGGTTTTATGCTATCCTCTTATGTACCTGGGGGCGTGACGGCCCAGCATTTAAAGACACTGTGTCATGGTTCTGACAGATGAAACTCTTCAAAGAACTTTGAGGCATTGTTTACCTTAAAGAAACTTTATTCGAGAAGCATAACATCGGCACTAACATAATCAAAGCCAAAAACTGAATTCCCCTCCCTTCAGCACATAGATCAAAGCACAATTCCCTCCTCCAATTAACAGTCATAAACCCCATTCCCCAATTAGCTTGAAGCGAGGGCTTCCTCTCCAGTTTTCCAGCCCACCAATTCCTTATCAGCTCTGGTTACAATAACCTTAATTCTCACGCTAAGTTTAGCATTGTTATGTGTAGCTGGACTCTGGTTCACATCCCCCCTCTCAGCATCATCTAACTAAAAATGAAAGGTAAAAGATGGCTACATCTCCATTTGTTGTCAATGCAGAAACATCCGATGTTAGCAGCATTGACGCGCTGAGCTTGTTAGCGGAGAGCTGACAGCCTGGGTTTGAAACCCCGAATTCCGCACAATGGGGTGAGCTCCCATTTTTTGCCCCAGCAACTGCCAGCCTACTCGTTTGAAAGCATGCAAGTGCGAGTAGATGAATAGGTACCACTTCGGTGAAGATGTAACAGCGTTTCATGCGCCTTTGGCCTATCGCCATGCTGGCCGTACGACCCCGGAAATTGTTTTCGGACAACGCTGGCTCCCTCGATCGATAAACGGAGATGAGCACCGCGCCCTAGAGTCAGACATGACCAACAGGGAAACTACCTTTAGAAGCAGTCCTCAGCTTACGACTACAATCGAACCCAATATTTCCGTTGCTAAGTGAGACAGTTGTTAAGTGAATCTTGCCCCATTTTACAACCTGCCTTTCCACACTAGTTTGTTAAGTGAATCTGGCTTCCCCCCCCCCCCCGGACTTTGCTTGTCGGAAGGCCACAAAAAGAGATCATATGACCCCCCCTCTGGAACACCACGACCGTCGTAAATGTGAGTCGGTTGCCACGTGTCCGAATTTGGATCACGGGACCCCAGGGAAGGCTGCAACGGTTGTCAGAGTGAAAAACGGTCACGAGCTACCTTTTTCAGTGCCGTCGTAACTTTGAACAGTCACTAAACCAGTGGTTCTCAACCTGTGGGTCGGGACCCCATTTGGGGTCAAACGACCATTTCATGGGGGTTGCCAAACAACGCAGTCCGTCATTTTTTCCCCCTTTTCCTTAGCTGTGCTACTCCCTTTTATTCTATTGGCTTTTGAAAGCAATAGAATAGACTCTCTTGAATAGAGTCTAATTCTATTGGCTTTGAAAAGCCAATAGGAATTGTCCAGGCTGTCTCTGCCCTGCTGAGCCCACCAAAAGCCCCATTCTGCAAACGGTGCTGCACCAGTTGAGTAGTCCTCGACTTACGACCGGTTGGGGTCGCAGCATTAAAAAGGTTGAGAACCACTGCACTAAACGAACTTCTGTAAGCTGAGAACTGCCTGTGCTTTTGTACCAGAATTGGTATTAAAGCCAACTATAATTTAGCGAATAGAAAATATAAAACAGAAGAGTCATTCTGGAGGCTGTGACATTTCCTCCTTGCAGATGTTAAGACAGTGGTAAGCTTCACAAGTTGAATCTGCTCTATCGAAGCTTCAGAGGTATTTTATATTGCTTTGAATATTTTTTTTAAAAAAAACTAATTTTTTTTTTTTTTTGCAGGAGTAAAAAAGCTCAAGGACATGGAATATCTGGGAACAGTGGCCAGTATATGTCTTAATTCTGATTATGCCGCTGCCCTTTTTGATGGTAAAGTTCAGTTGCATATGGTAAGTATGTTAAGAATTTCGAATCACTGGCACTTCGTACGAAGGATGGAGAAACCAACCCATTTAAACTGAAAGTACTGTAGAAATCTGATCCAGAAACTTCTGCTATATGACACAGTCAATTTATTTTCACTCCAATCCAGGCTAAAATTTTACATTTTCTAGTGTAATTTTGGTAGCAGGAGAGAAAAGAAGAAGAAGCTAGATTCACTAGAACCTGTGAATTGAAATGATAGATGATAGGCAGGTCCAATACATAGCTCTAATTCAGGGATCTTCAAACTTGGCCCTTTTGTGACTTGTGGACTTCAACTCCCAGAATTCCTCAGCCAGCCACGCGTGGCTGGCTGAGGAATTCTGGGAGTTGAAGTCCACAAGTCACAAAAGGGCCAAGTTTGAAGACCCCTGCTCTAATTGTTTTGGTTTGAAAAATCTGAAGGTTTTAGGACAGCTTGTGTTTCCTTTAACAACAAGAAAAGATAAGATTAAGATGATTACTGATTTCCTTACCTTGAAATTAGGTCTCAATAAAATCCGTTAAGTTATTCTTCTGAAACCAAAAATTCTTGTTCTTCTTTTAGATAGAAAGTGAACCTTCAAACACGCAGGAGGAACGGGAAACTAGACTCTTCCCGGATACAGATGAGAAAAGTAAAATTTTGTGCCATTCTTTGACGAGCGAGTTCCTCATTTGTGGTACTGATGTAAGTATAGATCTGCTTCAACTTTCCCAGCGTTGTTTGCTACGTATATCATTGCCATCTTTTGGCAATCAATGTCAAGATTCTGACTGACGAACCCAACCAAGCAAACATCTTTGAGATATTCCGGTCTCTTAATGTAAAACTTTCTTGAGTTCATCACTTTGGCACGTATGGAAGCAAAACCAGCTCTGGCACAATAAAAGTATAGAATTCCCCGCATAGTAAAAGTATAGAATTCCCCCTCCCAACCCTGAACAGGTCACATTGCCCAATTAGGAGCAAATATATTGTTATGAGAAAATGTCTCTGTGCCGGGACAGACATCGGGTGCCTCGTCCTTGAATCTCATGGTCTGCCTTCTTTATCTATTATCTATAGCAGGGGTGTCAAACTCAATTTCATTGAGGGCCGCATCAGCATTGCGGTTGCCCTCGGGGGGCCGGGTGGGTGCGGCCTACTGGGTGGGCGTGGATGGAGTGGGTGTGGCCTACTGGGTGGACATGGCCAGCTCTACATCATTCGCGTCAAGGGTGCCTGTGAGGGCCTGGGCAGGAGTGGGACAGATCTGAGGGTCTCTGGCAGAAGGGGGTGGGACCGGGGCAAGCGCCAAGGCATGGTCCATTTCTTCATTCCTCACAAAGGGTGACACCTCCCCAGCATGCACCCAGGGGGCGGGGCCAACACAGCAGGGGCTGGTTCCTTGCTGTTTCCAGATGGCCTTGTGGAGCTAAGACTGAATGTGTTTCAGCATAGATGGCCACCACAAAATTGTACATTGGCTCCCGGCCAGCCTGGGCCAGGGTCAAGGCAGTGGGGGCTGTTCCCTCACTGTTTCCAAGATGGCTTCATGGGCCACATGAAACTACTTCGCGGGCCACATCCGGCCCCCGGGCCTTGTGTTTGACATGTCTGATCTATAGAATAGAATAGAATAGAATAGAATAGAATAGAATAGAATAGAATAGAACAGAAAATAGAATAGAATAGAATAGAATAGAATAGAATAGAGTAGAAGAATAGAAGAGAGTAGAAGAGAAGAGAACAGAATAGAAAATCGAATAGAAAATAGAACAGAAAATAGAATAGAATAGAGTAGAGGAGAAGAGAAGAGAACAGAATAGAAAATAGAATAGAAAATAGAACAGAATAGAAGAATAGAATAGAATAGAACAGAATAGAAAATAGAATAGAAGAATAGAATAGAATAGAATAGAATAGAATAGAATAGAATAGAATAGAATAGAATAGAATAGAATAGAATAGAATAGAATAGAATAGAATAGAATAGAACTGGAAGGACCTTGGAGTCTTCTAGTCCAGCCCTCTGCTCAAGCAGGAGAAAGCCCTGTAATGTATCCTACTATACATCTTGAAGTGTATATATTTGATGTTCGGTATATTTTTCAGATTAAAAGTCTTTTGCAAGTCACACATAGACAACAGATGATACATTTACAGTGTGTATGATTTGTATTTTGATAAACTCATCTCTTACTATTATGTTTGTTTACCCTCTCTTCCTTTCCTTCTCGCTATTTATTAGACTGGCCTCATTCAGTATTTTTACATTGAAGACTGGCAATATGTCAACAAGTATCAGCATTCGGTTGGCGTGAAAAAAATCTTCCCAGATCCCAACGGAACCAAATTGGTTTTTGTCGATGCCAAAAGTGATGGCTTTGTTTACTGTCCCGTAAGTCATTCCATTTCCTTTGTACTTATTTATTTTTTGGTTGGATTCTGCCTGCATTGCTTACTCTCACCTTTTGTTCGGGAATTTCCTCTGTGACTCCTATCAAATAATGTTAAATTCACACTTTTTTTTTTCCTTCAGTGAACAATGAGGTTTTTAGGATGAGAAAATAACTAGAGCTATCTCCCAGACACCCGCCTCTGTGTCTTCTTCCTCTAAATAGAACTTATCAAATAAGCCACATGGTAAGACTGATATTGCTTTCACGGGATCGAGATTGCAGCTGGATTTCCATGTCAAAATGATACAAAAAGTTTCATAAGGTTTTCAATATTCCTGAAAGGCTTTAGCATTATTCCAGTGTTTTATCCTTAAATAAAAGTGCATTATTCTTGGTCATAGAATAAAAGCTTCTTGCTACACATCCTCTATTTCCTGGTTTTGGATATTGATCTACACAGTCCTTGACTTACAACCGTTCATTTAAAAGCTAATAGAAGTGACTTACGACCGTTTTTCACACTTAACGACCCTTGCAGCACTAAATAATAAGTTTGTACACTATAGTAAACCTTGGAAATAATCATAACATTCCCATTTCCCGTTAAAAGCGCAGGCGGTCCTCAACTTTACAACATGTTCATTTAGTGACGGTTCAAAGTTACAGCGGCACTTGGAAAAAGTGGCATCGCAATCGTTTTGAACACTCACCACCGTTGCAGCATCGCCATGGTCACGTGACCAAAATTCTGAGGCTTGGCAACTAGCATGTACTTATGCAGCGTCCCGGGATCATGTGATCCCCTCTTGTGGTCTTCTGACAGGCAAAAATCAATGGGGAAGCCCAGATTGCCTTAACAACTGTGTTTGTAACTAAACAACTGCAGTGATTCATTTAACAAGAAGTGGCAAGAAAGGTAAAATGGGAAAAAGATCACTCATCAATTGTCTTGCTTAGCGACAGAAATATTGGGTCAATTATGGTTGTAAGTCAAGGACTAACTATAATGTTTCATACAGAATTCCCCCTTGCCTTGGTTAGCACCAGTGTAGTCCTGTTCTTTACGTTACTTCTCTGATCTTCTGCCCCCTGTTTGTTTAGTGCTGTCTCATTACTTGGTTAAGTCACCTATATATATATAGTACTACAGGTCTTCATACAGTAGTGGCCAAAATTGTGGAAACCTTTTGGGGAAAGTGTACAGTAGAAATGCCACCTTTGGTTAAGTTTCCACCTATTTTTCTTCTCATTTCTTTATAACTGTAGCCTTGTTCACTTAATAAGACTATTTTACATCGCTTTCTGGGCAACCGGTCAACTCTTTGCACCATGACTTTAATTTTATTACGTTTCACAAGCTCACTAAATGAAAGAACACAAAAAAACCCCAACCAACTTGACGACGATCACATAACACACTGACAAATGTCCTCTCAGCTTCAATACATGACATCAATAACCAAATCCTACTGTGATCTGATTGGCTCATTGGCAAAACAACATGGCACCCAATTGGCTCTCTAAACACTCACGCTCATTGGCTACAGTCAGATGAAGGAAAGATCAACCTAAGCAAGTTGTGCTTCCATTTTCTGGTTCTTTGGCTATAACTTTTCATAGAATATAGTACAGATAATTGAACAAACTCTGTTGCATTACATTCTTGATTAAATGATCTTTCCATTGATATATAATTTTATGGTACTACTCCCCCCCAAAAAGTGGTGTTATTAGCCATCAGACCTCAAAAATACACTTTTCCCAAAAGGTTTCCACAATTTTGGCCACTATTGTACATGTGAAACTGATATTAAGCTTTTAATGATTCTTTAGATATTTATGTAGATCAGGGGTTCCCAACCAGGGGTGCCAGACGATATTCCAGGGGGTGCGAAAACCTGGGTTTTCAAAATTGTAGTGCATACGCATAATTCATTGCCATTATTTCAAACTTTTATAAGTAAGGGGTGCGAGAACATATCAAAAGCGTTCTAGGGGCGCGGGGTATAGAAAAGGTTGGGAGCCCCTGATGTAGATAATGCATCAAAATGACTATGATGTAGATGCCCATGATAATAGAGAAAAGGAAGAGTTAAATATCATGGTTAAATATCGTGGTTTACTATTTGTAAGGTTAAAACACACTTCGGATAGAATACATCCCTTTATACAGGTAATGTAGCTTACACAATACCGAAATGCCCATTGGAGATCAACAATGGAAAGTTACAGGAATGTAAAGTAAAGCAACCTTGTTTTATCTGTGTTATCAGTATTTGTGGTTTCTGTGGCCTTGCGACCAGGGTGCTTTTATTTAGCGCTGTAAACTGAAATTAATATTTTCCTAATTCTTTGACAAACATCTTTTAAGTGGGTGAATTCAGAAAGGAGAGCTATATACCCATCTTGTTCTTCCAAAAGTCGTCATGCAGCACATATGTGACTCTTTTCTGGTTGGCTTTATTTACAAACTAATTTTGTGTTGCTCTCTTTGTAGGTGACCGACACTGCCTTTGAAATACCAAATTTGCAACCAACCATCAAAGGCATTCTGTGGGAAAACTGGCCACTGGACAAGGGTGTATTTGTTGTCTACGACGATAACAAAATATACACTTATGTGTTTCACAAAGATACCATACAAGGTATTTCAAAACGATCCTTAGAATTTTATAGGGTAATATAAGGAAACAGGAAATTCCCAGAATTTCACAGTTTTAATTATTAGAAGGCAGGAAAGGGGGTAAGAATGAAGGGGGGAAAAACTCATATAATAAGGTGCTATTTTGTATATCTTGTTTATCACAATAATGTTCTTATATGTGATAATGAAGAATTATAGAATTTCTGATCTCATTTATTCTGTCATAGTTATGTTTCTGCCCATCTCATAGACATGTGACTTTGGACGGTGTTCAAACAAAGCTAAAACAACACATGCAGCAAGGATCTTCAAACTTGGCCCTTTCATGACTTATGGACTTCAACTCCCAGAATTCCTCAGGCAGCATGCCTGGCTGAGGAATTCTGGGAGTTGAAGTCCACCAGTCACGAAAGGGCCAAGTCTGAAGACCCCTGTCTTACATGAACAGCAAATGTATTTAATTTTCTCTCACAGGCTCTAAGGTGGTCTTGGCAGGAACGACCAAAGTTCCTTATTCCCACAAACCTTTGCTCTTATACAATGGAGAATTAACCTGTCAGACTCACAGTGGGAAAACCAACAATATCCTGCTTAATACTCACACCTTCCTGGGCATGCTGAAAGACCGGGGCTGCGATGAATTGAAGCAAATGCTAACTCAGACTTTACTTTTGAAAAGGTGAGTCCTCCCTTGAATACGGTGTGGAATATTTTCAAACACGTGAAGGGCAGGCTCAGCACCACGGTTATTTTTTTTTACGTTAACCCGACCTAGGTTTTCAGAAGCTTGGGAGATATGCAAATGTCTGAACCAACCGTCGGGTTGGAACGAGCTCGGCGAGGCCTGCCTTCATCACATGGAAGTAGACTTTGGGATACGGGTGTACAGGACCAACCAAAACGTTGGAATGGTTATGTCATTGGAGCAAATCAAGGTACGGTCTTCTGGGGTTAAGTATTACAATTCTGTTTTGTTTGGTTTTTTTTTTTTAATTCATAAATGGTAGGGTAACGTGATGGTGCTAATCTACTGCCCAGCCCAAGTGTAATGTTTTTTTAAAAAAAAAATTAAAAAAAAAATTAGGAGATAATTTAGCAATAAAAATAATTCTAGAATGGAGACGTGCTGAAAATAAACATCCATCTACCAATCTTCTCAAAATACCGAATCTCTAAATCTGAGGAGTCCCTGTATATATCGGATTTTCATTGCGTTATACCTGCATCAGATACAGATTCTTATTCTCATCCAGCACATTTCCTCAGTTTATACTCAAGCCAGAGATTCCTCTCCTCTCCTCCCCTCTCCCCTCCTCTCCCGTCTCCTCTCCCCCCTCCCATCTCTCCTCTCCCCTCCTGTCTTCTCTCCCCTCCTGTCTCCTGTCCCGTCTCCTCTCCCCTCCTGTCCCGTCTCCTCCCCCCCTCTCCTCTCCTCTTCTCTCCTCTCCCGTCTCCCCTCCCATCTCCTCTCCCCTCCCGTCTCCTCTCCCCTCCCATCTTCTCTCCCCTCCTGTCTCCCGTCATCCCTCTTGTTCCCTCTCCTCCCCTCTTCCCTCTCCTCTCCCATCTCCCCTCCTCTCTTCCCTTCTCCCCTCTCCTCTCCTCTCCCGTCTCCTCTCCCCTCCTCTCCCCTCTCCCTTCCCTCCCGTCTCTCCCCTCCCCTCCTGTCTTCTCTCCCCTCCTGTCTCCTGTCCCGTCTCCTCTCCCCTCCTGTCCCGTCTCCTCCCCCCTCTCCTCTCCTCTTCTCTCCTCTCCCATCTCCCCTCCCCTCCCATCTCCTCTCCCCTCCCGTCTCCTCTCCCCTCCCATCTTCTCTCCCCTCCTGTCTCCCGTCATGTCTCCCCTCCTGTTCCCTCTCCTCCCCTCTTCCCTCTCCTCTCCCATCTCCCCTCCTCTCCTCCCTTCTCCCCTCTCCTCTCCTCTCCCTTCCCTCCCGTCTCTCCTCTCCCCTCCCGTCTCCTCTCCCTCTTGTCACCTCTCCTCTCCTCTCTTCTCGCCCGTCTCCTCTCCCCTCCCCTCTCCTGTCCCATCTCCTCTCCTCTCCCCTCCCCTCCCGTCCCTCTCCTCTCCTCGATTCTCAGACCTCCAGGCCCTAGCTGTCTCAAAGTGATTTTTCAAAAGGCAACTGGACTGTTTTTTCCCTTGAGGAGCAGGAAGAAGAAGAAGACATTTTGCTTCTCATCCCAAAAGCTTTCTCGGTTCTAGCCCCCACCATTCTGCCAGAATCAGTGGAGCTTCTTGGATGAGAAGTGACACATTTTTATCAAAGAAAAAACAAACCAGTTGCCTTTTGAAAAATTACCTTTGAGTCGCGTCGAGTCTACTCTACTCTACTCTACTCTACTCTACTCTACTCTACTCTACTCTACTCTACTCTACTCTACTCTACTGTACTCTGCTCTGCACCCCTTCCCTTTCCTTCCCATGCCACCTATCTCGCACACAAGATACTTGTTTCTCTATTTCATCAGGTTTTTTTTTACTTCTATATAACGATAGAGCTATGTTTATTTTAGATAATTTTTGATAAAATTTGAGCGCTGCCCACGTCTTCTTTTTCAGAGCATCGAAGAACACAATCTTTTAGCGGGACATCTGGCCATGTTCACCAAAAACTTTAATTTAGCTCAGGATTTATACCTGGCATCTTCTTTTCCCACCGCTGCGCTTGAGGTAAAAGCTTAAACCACTTGATATTTCACTGGGGGGGGGACTTCCCCCCCCTTTAAAAAAATATATATATACTGCATTGCTTTGGGAAAAGTAATTGTAATTTGTTACAATCTGTCCTGTTTGTGCTATTAGATGAGGAGAGATTTGCTGCAGTGGGATAGCGCGCTTCAGCTAGCTAAACGTTTGGCCCCGGATCAGATCCCCTTCATATCCAAGGAGTATGCTGTGCAGCTGGAATTCACGTAGGTTCTCTCTCAAGTGGCTAAAGATATTTGATAAATACAAATGTGAAGAGTCAAATGGTTGAAATTAACCATGAGCATCTGTTCTAAAGAGCCTCGAATTAGAACAGTGGTTCTCAACCTTTTTAATGCCGCGACCCCAACCGGTTGTAAGTCAAGGACTACCCAACCGGCCGTAAGTCGAGGACTTTCCCTGCCCGGGAGCACCGCACATGTGTGGTGCCGCCTCCTGCGCCGTCCGAGGCGTAGCTGGCAAGCGGCAGAGACGGCGCAGGCCAACCACTGGCTGGGCCACCAGTTGGCCCAGCCCAAGGGAGGTAAGGCACCCGCTGGGCCCCACGCGTACCAGCAACCCTCCCTGCGCCCGCCGGCCTCCCATCTCCCACCCCTGGCCCTCTTTTACTTACATTTTTAGTAGTTGCTCAGCAGAGAAGGGTGGAAGCTTCCAGACAGCTCGCCTTCACTGCAGACAACTTGCAGCACTGTTTGCAGAATGGGACTTTTGGCGGGCTCAGCAGGGCAGAGACAGCCTGGACCATTCCTATTGGCTTTTGAAAGCCAATAGAATAAAAGGGAGTAGCACAGCTAAGGAAAAGGGGGGAAAAAATGGCGGACTGCGTTGTTTGGCGACCCCCGTGAAATGGTCGCTCGACCCCAAATGGGGTCCCGACCCACAGGTTGAGAACCATTGACTTAGAAGGTCTTTCTCATTCGTTTAATACCTTTCTAGTGTCAAAGCTGAGACAATTCTCGATTCTTGCAAACGGGCTATTTCTTAGAGCAGGGTCCCCAACCCCTGGTTTGTGGACCAGCACCGGTCCACGGCATGCCAGGAAACGGGCCACACAAATAAGCCAAACCCCATCCGCGGGCAGTGTGCAAAACCACACCCCCTCCGGTCCGCGGGAAAACCTCGCTCCACAGAACCGGTCCCTGGTGCCCGAAAGGTTGGGGACCGCTATCTTAGAGCCTGGACCGGATCCCTGGCCCCTTTCATCTAGCAGTCTGTTTTCAAAACGGCTAAGCAACAGCACAAGGAAGCACAACGGTCTCCCAGCAGATGGCTTTTTATTGTCGGTCTCTGCCATCGGTCTCTGCTAACAGCCATCGAGCCTCAAAATTTCCACCAATTGATCCCATTGGAAGCCAGAGGCCTCATTGGTGGTGAGTATCACATCTCGTGTGTGTGTAACGACCGCAAATGCCAGGAAGATATTCTGAGGCTGTATTCAGACATCAGGCTCCTTTAATATGTGTCCGTTATACCAGCGATCCCCAACCGTGGCGGGTTGGTGGCCCAGCTTGAGTGGGGGGAGAAGAGGGGAGTGGGCTGTGTGAGCAGAACACGTGCATGTGTGAGCCGGTCCATCACTCACGCGAGTGGAGCTGTGCATGCGCGCTGGCCCGCCTCCCACACGGCCCGGTTCCGAACAGGCCACAGACCGGTAGTGGACTGCGGGTTGGGGGTTGGGGACTCCTGCATTATACCAAAAAGAGAGAGGGATGTACATTTGTATGTGATGCAATAGTCCATAGTTTGGTCTGTTACATCCTTCCTACTTCAAGCCACCATCTACATAAACACCACATTAACATAAACACCACTTTCCAAGTTTTACTGCTCTTGCCAGGGGCTTTCAATACGCTCCCTCTGGACTTTCTTTAAACGTCCTCTTCATTTTGTAATATTTGACAAGATTCTAAATATTTTTTTTAATTCATTTTTTCCATACATACATTAGTAATTTTTCAACCAACGTGCTGTCTGAGTTTACATGCTAATACATACTTAATTCCTAATCCTTTCTTCTTTCCTCCAGGAAATGGTAAAATAAATTCCAGGTTTGATAATAGTCCGTTTCTTCTTTTTCTTTCAGTCTCATAGTCAATCTGTCCATCTCTGCGCATTCTAAATATTCTAAATATTGCCAACTTTTAATTTTAGGGGTGATTATGTGAATGCTTTGGCCCATTACGAAAAAGGAATCACAGGCAACAAGAAGGTAACAACCTCTTGGTGATTATTTCATGGTGGATATTCACATGTCTAGTTATATTATCTTTATGGTTTAAGATCTCAAATCATTTAAAAACTGATTGTGCCTTGGAAATATTAGAAAAGCTACTGGTCAACTGAGCTGTGAATATTAAAGCAAACCACGTTAGATATTTGCAAATGCATCAAATCTTACGAATTCCTGATTTATTTATTTATTTTACTTAAATCTCCATATCACCATTTGCCAAAGAAAATTAGTTTGTTCTTATGTAGATTCAACGGTACTTCGTATAACTGTTTTTACCCATTTTTACAATAATTGTTTTGTTGAGGCCTCTTTCCGTGAGAAACAAAATAGTCTTTCTTTAGTCGGTGTATTTCAGACTTGATATTATTTATATGCAGTCTGAACAAATGTACTTTTTTTTATAGGTGAAATAGAATATATAATTCTGAACAGAATAAGTGCTAAACTTTTTAATAAAATAGTCCTTGACTTACAACCACAGTTGTAAGTCACAAGTCCTTAATATGTCTGGGTTCCAGACATATTACTAATATATATTAAGTTCCTTTCTCTCTACCTTGTTTTTCTAGCCATTGATAAAAAGTATCCTATGTTCTAAAGTATACTGAGTCTTCTTTCTCTTTCATTTTCAATGTCAACCTGTCCATTTCCAGAATTTTTTTTGATTAACTCTTCCTCCATTAGTAATTCTGCATTTTTCCAATGTTGAACGAATACAATTCTCGCTGCAGCTAATACATGTAATATTAAATATATACATTCTTTCTCATAATTTTCTACAATTATACCTAACAAAAATAATTCTAGCTTAAAAATCTATATGTTATTTTACTCAGTTTCTCTAACCATATACATATTCTTGACCAAAATCTTTTGGCTTTAGGGCATGTCCACTAAAGATGATAGCACGTGCCTGGTTTTTGTCTACATTTCCAACAGTTGCTAGACATATTCTTAAACATTTTTGCTAACCTCGCCGATATTAAGTGCCATCTGTAAAATATTTTATATAGGTTTTCTGTCTACACCACTGCCTTTGTTATTTTAGAGTTTTTTTCCCAAAGGTTTTGCCAGTTTTCTAGTTCTATGTTATGCCCAAAAGT
Source organism: Crotalus adamanteus (assembly GCA_039797435.1). Classification (NCBI taxonomy): domain Eukaryota; kingdom Metazoa; phylum Chordata; class Lepidosauria; order Squamata; family Viperidae; genus Crotalus; species Crotalus adamanteus. Next base: position 82,125,155 of record CM077924.1, read on the forward strand.
CTTTGCCCATGTCCCCCAGCGAAGTGAAACTGGACATGGAAGGCAGAGTTCGTCTTCCAGATATCCATGGTGGCCGTGTCAGCAAACCGGAAGTCGTTATCATTGTTTCTTTAACTTGTTCCTCTTCCATCTTTAAACTTAACATATATTTATAGAGTTCCTTAATCAGTTTTTCATCTGATATCAATAATATCTGGTCAGATTTTGTCTGGTTTTTTTTAACGGTGCTTTTTTTGCTTTGTTGCAATTTTACGCATCTCTCTCTCTCTCTCTCTCTCTCTTGATTGACAGTTCCAAGAACACGATGAGGCTTGTCTGGCCGGAGTCGCGCAGATGGCGGTTCGCATGGGGGACATTCGGCGTGGCGTTAACCAGGCCATCAAGCACCCGAGCAGAACGTTAAAAAAGGACTGTGGGGCTATTTTGGAGAGCATGAAGGTAGCTAATGCACTGCGGTAGAGGTAGACCACAGTTGCTGTCCTGGTTCCGACAGATGAAACTCTTCAAAGAACTTCGAGGCATTGTTTACCTTAAAGAATCTTTTATTCGAGTAGCATAGCATCGGCACGTATATAGCCAAAGCCAAAATCTGAATTCCCCTCTCCTGAGCACATTGTATTAAAGCACAATTCCCTCCTCCAGTTAACAGTCATAAATCACATTCTCCAATTAGCTTGAAATGCAGGCTTTCCCTCCAGTTCTCCAACCCGCCATTTCTTATCATCTCTTATTTCAAAAACCTTGGTTCTCACACTAGTGACAGTATTGTTATGTCTAACTAAACACCCATGCGCATTCCTCCTCCTCCCCCCCCCAGTATCCTCTAATTCAGCGGTTCTCAACCTATGGGTCGCGACCCCATTTGGGGTCGATCGACCATTTCTCGGGGGTCGCCAAACAAGGCGATCCGCCATTTTTTCCCCTCAGGGGGCAGCGCCGCGCATGCGCGCTGCGCCGCACATGCACAGCACGTTTGTGTGACGGCGGTTGAGAACCACTGCTCTAATTCCAACACTAATTCTAAGAGTAAAAAATAAGAAGGAAAATGGCCCCCAGGACACTGCAACCGTCATCAGTGTGAGTCAGTTGCCTAGGGTCCAAATTTTGATCACGTGACCACGAGGGGCGCCGCAAGGGTTGTAAGTGAGAAAAACGGTCATAAGTCACTTTATTCAGTGCCGTCTCGTAACATCGAACGGTCCCTAAATGAATTGTAAGTCGAACACTACCTGTAGACTGGAGGTGGGGAACTACGATCCCTTTATGATTGTGGATCATTCAGCTGCCAGAATCCCTGAGCCAGCCTGAATTATGCTAAGCTGAAAATCTGTATTGTTTTTTTTTTTTTATCCCTTAGCAATTTTCAGAAGCAGCCCAGCTCTATGAAAAAGGACAATATTTTGACAAAGCAGCCTCAGTGTACATCCGTTGCAAAAACTGGTACGTGTTATTTTGCAATTGCAGATAGCAAGCAGCGAAGGCCTGGCTGACTTTCAGGATGATTAAACTGACCTATCCTTTGTATTGTTATTTGCCTTTCAGACCATTAATAACTTAACACTATGCTAATCCTCTTGTGTCCTGTAATTCATTTGCAGCCATTTTGCAGGCTGAGAAATTGAATTAGCGGTAATGGAGCACTCTGCTTTATTTTATTTTTATTTTTATCCCAGAAGTTCTGGAGAGGCTCAGAGTATAAAACTGGAATAATGTCTCAATGAGACATTGATGCAGACTGGGGCTTTATTATTCCCATTTATTTATTTGTTGCTCGGTTGCCCGGTAATTGTTGTCATCTGGGTGAGGCACAGCAAAATAAATAAATCTCTCTGTAGCAATACTGAACTTTTGAAAAGAGGCATTTTGTATCCAAGAAGTCTCAAACTCACGATAAAGAGCTGTCGATGTAAGGCACGCATATTCCATGGCATTATTGCCTCCAGACACACAGTGATGCTAACTATTTTGTACAATTTTAAAATCACGTGTTTATGAGGATGCTGCCACAGTTGTAAGTTTGAATACGGTCATATGTCACCTTTTTTTTTGTCACTTCGACGTGTCGCCTAGCGAATGGTTTTAAGTTGAGCACTGCCTGAATCTAAATAAGATGTCAAATTCCTTTCACGCTCACCTTTAAAGTTTCGAGACTGATAATGCAGTTCAGCAAATTATCTTTGTTCTTGAGACGACGGCGTGAGCGTAACCGAAACGAAACTGGGAAATGCGCCTACTTAATTACACTTATGAAATATAATTTATTCCTGTCGCTCAGGGCCAAAGTCGGTGAGCTTCTTCAGCATGTTTCTTCTCCAAAAATTCACCTCCAGTACGCCAAAGCAAAGGAAGCAGATGGCAGGTACACCTCCCTAGAGTAAAATTTCTGACATGCCTTTTATGCCTGCAGTCATGAGGCCTAGCTACGCTCAGCAGATTAGATGTGGAAGCCACAACATCCACAAGCTTTTGCTGCTTTTAGCAGAACGATGAGCAATGCATTGTGGTGGAAGCTCCGCCTTCCTTGGGCACAAACACAGCAAATAAAGAAGGGATGGGGTTTTCCTTCTACACCACCCCAATCCAAGGGAGATGGTCACTTTCTCAGTTTGATAGATGATAGATATATAGATAGATAGATAGATAGATAGATAGATAGATAGATAGATAGATAGATAGATAGATAGATAAGACAGACAGACAGACAGACAGACAGATATGGATGGATGGATGGATGGATGGATGGATGGATGGATGGATGGATGGATATTCCCACGTGTCATTACAATGATTTAATGACCATACTTTCATACATTTAATTTAAAAGTAGCTTTAAAATTCCCATTTTGAATTTACAGTAATGCCCGATGATGTGTCCTTTTAGATACAAAGAAGCTGTTTTGGCCTATGAAAACGCAAAGCAGTGGGACAACGTGATCCGGTTGTATTTGGATCACCTGAATGATCCGGAAAAAGCTGTCAGCATCGTCCGGGAAACCCAGTCTCTTGAGGGAGCCAAGATGGTAGCCAGGTAATTGAGTGATAATTTGGTTATATTTGTATAGAATAGAATTAGAGTAGAGTAGAGTAGAGTAGAGTAGAGTAGAATAGAGTAGAGTAGAGTAGAGTAGAATAGAATATGGAATGGAATGGAATGGAATAGAATAAATAGAATTGGAGAAATAGAATAGAATAGAATAGAATTAGAGAAACTAGAATAGATATAGAAATAGAATACAATTAGAGAAAATAGAATAGAAATAGAAATAGAATAGAACAGAATTAGAGAAAATAGAATAGAAATAGAATAGAATAGAATTAGAGAAAATAGAATAGAATAGAATTAGAGAAAATAGAATAGAAATAGAATAGAATAGAATTAGAGAAAATAGAATAGAATAGAATTAGAGAAAATAGAATAGAAATAGAATAGAATTAGAGAAAATAGAATAGAATAGAATAGAGAAAATAGAATAGAAATAGAATAGAATTAGAGAAAATAGAATAGAAATAGAATAGAGTAGAATTAGAGAAAATAGAATAGAATAGAATTAGAGAAAATAGAATAGAAATAGAATAGAATTAGAGAAAATAGAATAGAATTAGAGAAAATAGAATAGAAATAGAATAGAATTAGAGAAAATAGAATAGAAATAGAATAGAATAGAATTAGAGAAAATAGAATAGAAATAGAATAGAATAGAATTAGAGAAAATAGAATAGAAATAGAGAAAATAGAATAGAATAGAATAGAATAGAGTGGATTCTTTAAAAATTTAATAGGTCTAGGAATATCTAAATTAATGATTGAATAGATTTAGGAATATAACAAAATTAAATGTGTGGAGATACATTAGACTGACTTGAATACATGAATGGATGAAGGCATGAAGGCACGCATGCTGCGTTCTCCTTTCCCTACCTTATATTCCCAGGGAGCTAAGATGAAGTCAGCTTGAGCTTCTAATGTCGCCTTTAACTCCCATGCTTAAAATATCTTTTGGTAAACGTCACTACACGTAAGGTCATCACGGTGGATTTCCAGAAAAGCCCCGACACGTTTATTTCCTAATATCATTGCAGGAATAATTGTCAGGATTAATTGAGTCTCCCCCAGTGTGTGTCTCGTATGAGTCTTTGTGTCAAAAAGGCAAGACAGGGGCTGTGACTTCAAAGTCAAAGCCCTACTTCTTTTTTGCATCGTAGCAGGATTTTGATCGCATCGTCACCGCTCTCCTCCTGACTTTTTTGACATAACTGATGTCAAACTCTCTGTTCCACACAACGCAAAGCCCTGTTTATTTGGAACAACTAACACATTCACAACTGCTGCCCACTTGGTTTTCATCCTTTTTCATGCTGGGCAAGACGCTGCCTTATTTGTGCCTGTGATGCTTTAGAGCAGTGTTTCCCAAACTTGACAATTTTAAGGCATGTGGACTTCAACTCCCAGAATTCCACAGCCAGCGTTGCTGGCTGTGGAATTCTGGGAGTTGAAGTCCTCATGCTTTAAAATTGTCAAGTTTGGGAAACACTGCTTTAGAGGAGGGGGACTTAAATTCATATTTAATCATAGTCCAGGGGTTTCCTGCCCCATTGAGAAACATATCTGGGATGATTGGACTAGGTCTGACTGCCATTTTCACAAGCTAAAAAGCAATTAACCCGCGAATCTTTGGCTGTCTTTGCTGTTAATAATTTTGTGAGTTCTTGCTGTCAGCATACCTCGGGAACAAGAGTATTCCTCTGGGTTTGTTTGTTTGTTTTTTTTAATAGAGAGATAATCTACAAGGCACGTTTTGTCTTAAATTGTGGAGCCCTGGGCAGCCTCTAGAGATGTTACACTGATTTAATAATGATAATAAAAACGATCGGTTTAGAGAGGTGGAAAAAACTCTTCTGCGGTGGCATTTATTTTTGCATTCAAATTTTGCGCCTTTTTTTTTTTTTTTTTGAATTGCTACCTCATCTGCCTGGGAATCGTAAAGCAGCCCAAATGTTGGAGATGTGGAAATCTAGATGCAACTTATTTTCATATTTGGTGGACTTGTAGAGATATTAAAGCTTTTTGGATTAAGATTTGGTGGAATATTCAAAAGATTTTTAAGAGAAAGATAAAGTTTACTCTGCAATTGTTTTTGTTGGGTATTATTGTAGATTTTGATGTTAAAGAAATTAATTTGATGTTGAACCTTATAACAGCTGCAAGATTATTGGTGGGGCAATATTGGAGGAAAAACTTATTGCCTACTTTGGAAGAATGGATACTTAAAGTGTCTAATTTAGCAGACAAGGCGGAAATCTCCGCCTATTTGAAGGATCATTCACAAAAAAAATATATTATGGTTTGGAGAAGATGGATTGATTATATTCAGAAGAAATATGAGATTGAAAAGTATTATCTTGCTTTTGAGTAAATTCTAGATCAGTGGTTCTCAACCTGTGGGTCAGGACCCCATTTGGGGTCGAATGACCATTTCACGGGGGTCGCCAAACAACGCAGTCCGCCATTTTTTTCCCCTTTTCCTTAGCTGTGCTACTCCCTTTTATTCTATTGGCTTTCAAAAGCCAATAGGAATTGTCCAGGCTGTCTCTGCCCTGCTGAGACCGCCAAAACTCCCATTCTGCAAATGGTGCTGCAGCAGTTGAGTAGTCCTCGACTTACGACCGGTTAAGTAGTCCTCAACTTACGACCGGTTGGGGGTCGCGGCATTAAAAAGGTTGAGAACCACTGGTCTAGATAATTATTATTGGTTTTAATTATTTTACTTTTCCTGTTTTAAAAAACAATAACGAAGCCTTTATTTTTCTCAGATTCTTTCTGCAGCTGGGTGATTACGAATCTGCCATCCAGTTTTTAGTGATGTCCAAGTGTAACAACAACGCTTTCGCCCTGGCCCAGCAACACAATAAGATGGAGCTGTATGCCGACATCATCAGTGAGTCTTGCAGCCTAATATAATTCTACACAGCAGGTAGAAGAAGAAGCAAGGGGGACACATTTTATCTATTGATTCACTTTTAGTTGCCCCCGATATTTGCCCTGGGGCTGCTCTAGGCGACTTGCCACAGATTGCAAGACAGGCACAAGCATGTCATCGTTGCGTGAGATATTGAGAGCCAGGTATGGGCCGCCAACATTTGTGTGATGATGTCCTTGTGCACTTGTCACGTTGGCATTGTCTCAGTATGTTTGCAGGTATCCTGGTTCAAAGGTTTTAGCGGTAAATTAGCTTTTAACTTGACTGCAATGCATAATAATAATAATAAAAAATTGGAAGGGACCTTGGAGGTCGTCTAGTCCAACCCCCTGCTCAGGCAGAAGACCTTACACCATTTCGGAGAAGTGGCTGTCCAGTCTCTTCTTAAAAACTTCCAGTGTTGGAGCATTCACCGCTTCTGATGGCAGGTTGTTCCACTGGTTAATTGTTCTCACTGTCAGGAAGGGGGCTGCTGTTGAAAATTTACTGGATACCTTTTAAAGGTAGGCGATTTTAATTATGGGCAGTCCTCGGCTTACGACCACAACTGAGCCCCAAAATTTCTGTTGCTAAGCTAAGTTAGCAAGGCGGTTGTTAAGTGAATCTGGCTTCCCTTGTTAGCTTTGCTCGTCAGAAGGTCGTAAAAAGGGGATCACGTGACCCCGGGGACACTGCGACCGTCATAAATACGAGTCAGTGGCCAAGCGTCTGAATTTTGATCACGTGACCACGGAGATGCTTGCAAAGGTCGTCGGTGTGAAAAGCGGTCATAAGTCCCTTTTTTCCGGTGCCTTTGCAACTTCGAGCGGTCACTAAATGAACGGTTGTAAGTCGAGGACTACGTGTACGCGTAATGCTCAGTTACTTCCTAACATTTTGCTAGGAAGCACAGCACAGCTTAACTCATCAAGTTTAACTCATCAAATTTAAGTTTTCCTTAAATTCTCTGCTAAATTCTATCCTATTATAATTAGAAATTGTAAAGTTAGCGGTTCCTTCATGTTTTTTTTGGGGGGGGGGGGTAAATGATTCTTTATTAATGCTTGGAAACTGCTGCTGATTTTTGCCTCCCTTCCCAAATATTTCTAATCCCCTGTGAAAAGGCATATTTTCAGCGCCTAGGCCAGGGGTAGGCAACCTTGGCTGTCTTATGACTCGTGGACTTCAACTCCCAGAATTCCTGAGTCAGTCACTCTGAGGGGAAAGGCAGAGGTTTCCAAGCTGAGCCAGGCTGGCTCAGGAATTCTGGGAGTTGAAGTCCACGAGTCATAAAAGAGCCAAGGTTGCCTACCCCTGGCCTAGAAGAACATATGAAAGCATAATTAATGTCAATTAATGTAGACTCTATCAGTTTAGAGCAGGGATAGGCAGCCTTGGCTCTTTTATGACTCGTGAACTTCAACTCCCAGAATTCCTGAGCCAGCCACGCTGAGGGGAAAGGGAGAGTTTCCCAAGCTGAGCCATGCTGGCTCAGGAATTCTGGGAGCTGAAGTCCACGGGTCATAAAAGAGCCAAGGTTGCCTACCCCTGCTCTAAACTAATAAAGTCTACATTAATTAACATTAATTATGCTTTCATATATTCCTCTAACTGAGGGGTAGGCAAACTTGGCCCCTTCATGACTTGTGGACTTCAGCTCCCAGAATTCCGGAGCCAGCGTGGCTCAGCTTGGAAACCTCTCCCTTTCCCCTCAGCGTGGCTGGCTCAGGAATTCTGGGACTTGAAGTCCATTAATGTTAATTAATGTAGACTTTATTAGTTTAGAGCAGGGGTAGGCAACCTTGGCTCTTTTATGACTCGTGGACTTCCACTCCCAGAATTCCTGAGGAGAAATGGAGAGGTTTGAAGTTGAGAGTTGAAGTCCACGAGTCATAAAAGAGCCAGGGTTGCTTATCCCTGGCCTAGGAGATGAAATTGGTGTGTGTAAGACCCTGTAAGTCTCGCTTGTTGAGTGTTGTTCCATTCAGGGGAAGAAAGAGAAATGTTCCTTTTGCTCCCCTCCCATTCCAGGTTCTGAAGAAACCTCTAACGACGACTACCAAAGCATCGCCTTGTATTTTGAGGGAGAAAAGAAGCATTTTCAGGCTGGCAAATTCTTCCTGCTCTGTGGTCAATATTCCAGGGTCAGTACAACCTTACTAAAATCGGATCAAACGTCCTGAGAATTCTGGAGGACCATCCCTCAATATCTCTTTTCTCTGTTTTGAGGGGAATTGGGTGGGATTCTCTTTGCATGTAGTGCTAGGAAAAGCTTGAGCAATAGCGATAGCACTTAAGACTTATATACCGCTTCGTAGTGTTTTACAGCCCACTCTAAGCGGTTTACAGAGACAGCCTGTTGCCCTCTGCAGTGGGCAGAATGAAGGAAGGAAGGAAGGAAGGAAGGAAGGAAGGAAGGAAGGAAGGAAGGAAGGAAGGAAGGAAGGAAGGAAGGAAGGAAGGAAGGAAGGGGGAGGGAGGGAGGGAGGAAGGAAGGGAGGGAATAGCAATAGCAGTTAGACATATATCGCTTCATAGTGTTTTACAGCCCTTTCTCTGTGGGTAGAGTTAAAGAAGGAAGGAAGGGAGGGAGGGAGGGAATAGCAATAGCACTTAAGACTTATATACTGCTTCATAGGAATTTAAAGATTAGTATAATATTTGGGCTAACCTGTTGACTATATATGTGTGTGTGTGTCTGTGTGTGTTTGTGTGTATGTATGTATATATATATATATATATATATATATATATATATATATATATATATATATATATATATATACACACACATACACATACACATACACACACACACACACACACACACACACACAATGATCAGATGTTGGGTTGATTTGATTATCAGATAGAGATCCTCTCACCTAGAATATTTGTTTATTTAATATAGTATTTTTATTAAAGTGGGGTGGAAAAGCTTATTACTATTTGTAGCTCTGTTATGCAAAGGGGATGAAAATTTATCAGTTTTTCTTATTTTTTTTTCTCAGCATGTAGCCAAGGTGGATTCTGTATAAATAATGTTAAATTTATTTGATATTTGGGTTGTTTTTTTTCCCCCTTTCTTGAACCCATGTTTTTCTTTTTATGTTGTTGTCGTTAGCGTAGGATGTATATTTTTCTGGGTTTTTTTGTTTTGCATTTTATTCTTGTTGATAAAACAAAACAAATATCTATATCTATCTATCTATCTATCTATCTATCTATCTATCTATCTATCTATCTATCTGTATGTAAAAGTGTTTCTTCTAGTAGAAAACGTAACAGCACATGCAATTCTAATCTCTTGTTTCTATTATTCTAATTTGCTATAAAGGTGTTATTGATTACCTGAAGGGAAGATGTGGGGGAAATAAATTATTAGGCATTTAATGGTGTGTGGTCTCTTTTCCAGGCGCTGAAGCACTTTCTGAAAAGTCCCAATACAGATGATAATATGGCCATAGACATGGCAATAGAGACGGTAAGATAAATGACATTTAGGAAGAAGAAATGCATCTGACCTTTTTTTTTTTTTAATTTAAAATTCAATGCCACCGCTACACTAAATTGTAATGTAATGCAACCTTATATTTTACAACAACTTTTACACTTTCGGAACCAAAATTTATACTGGTTATTTTCAATATGCAACGAACGGAAGGCTCCCTCCTGGTGAATTATTTGTAAAAAGTCCTCAGTTGGAAGGGAACTTGGAGGTCATCTAGTCCACCTCCACCCCACCCCACCCCCTTGCTCAGGCAGGAAACCCTATGCCATTTCAAACAAATGATTGTCCAGTCTCTTCTTAAAAACTTCCAATGTTGGAGCATTCACAGTGTTGTGGTTCCGGCTAATGAAACATTCCAAAGAACTTCCAGGCATTTATTTTCCTAAAAGTTTTTTATTGTTACAAAATGTCGGCACAGGCACAACGGAGGGATGCTAGGATCTAAGTTCTCTTCCTCTGAGCAGTTAAATTATCAGCGTGTTCCCTCCCTAAATTAGCCCTCATATCTCACATTATCCAATTAGTGTGAAGGTCAAATGTTTTCTTCCTCTTTCTTTCCTGGGCTTTACCCCCAACCCCCCTCCTGCTCTTTATTAACCCCATATTTACCAGACAATTCTGCATATTATCAAAAGCAAGAATATACAATATTTGCAGCGTTGACACACAGCTTCTGGAGGCAGGTTGTTTAGAAGTTGTGAATGCTCCAACACTGGAACTTATAAAAGTCGACTCTCCGTTATTTTTCCCTGCCTGTGTGATGTTGTTCCATTCGCTTGTTTTCGGAGCAGGTGGGCCAAGCAAAGGATGAAGCCCTGACTGACCAGCTGATAAATTACCTTATGGGTGAGAATGATGGCATACCAAAGGTAGGGCATTCCAGGCAGAACTTCTAATCTTTTTTTTCCCCAACTATAGCTATACTATACTATAGCAGTATGTTTAATTTTTGCAAAATGGTTTACTGGCGAGTAAAGACACTTCAACATTCTAAACCAGCGGTTCTCAACCTGTGGGTCGGGACCCCATTTGGGGTCGAACGATCATTTCACGGGGGTCGCCAAACAACGCAGTCCGCCATTTTTTCCCCCCTTTTCCTTAGCTGTGCTCCTCCCTTTTATTCTATTGGCTTTTGAAAGCCAATAGAATAGACTCTCTTGAATAGAGTCTAATTCTATTGGCTTTCAAAAGCCAATAGGAATTGTCCCGGCTGTCTCTGCCCTGCTGAGCCCGCCAAAAGTCCCATTCTGCAAACGGTGCTGCACCAGTTGAGTAGTCCTCGACTTACGACCGGTTGAGTAGTCCTCGACTTACGACCGGTTGGGGGTCGCGGCATTAAAAAGGTTGAGAACCACTGTCCTAAACAAAGCTGTATCACCTTAGCCTAGAGCACCAGAAGGGCTGAGCCAGCATAGCAAAATATGACACAGGGAAAATTAGCATAGGTTGAACCTTTGTCGTAATATTTACAGTGAATTCCTACAATAGGAATATTTGAAATTGTTGTTAGTTGCGAAGTCGTGTCCCACCCATCGCAACCCCATGGACCACGTTCCTCCAGGCCTTCCTGTCCTCTGCCATCTTCTGGAGGCCATTGAAGCTCACGCCTGCTGCTTCAGTGACTCCATCCAGCCACCTCCTTCTCTGTCATCCCCTTCTTCTATTGCCCTCCATCTTTCCCAGCATCAGGCTCTTCTCCAGGGAGTCCTTCCTTCTCATTAGGTGGCCAAAGGACTTGAGTTTCAACTTCAGGATCTGGCCTTCTAAAGAGCAGTCGGGGTTGATCTCCTCTAGGACTGACCGGTTGGATCGCCTTGCAGTCCAAGGGACTCGCAGGAGTCTTCTCCAGCACCAGAGTTCAAAGGCCTCCATTCTTTGGCGCTCAGCCTTTCTTGTGGTCCAACTTTCTCAGCCATCCATTGCAACTGGGAAAACCAGTTGAACTGGTTTTCAACTGGGAGTTGAAGTCCACAGGTCTTAAAAGTTGCCAGAAAACTGAGCTATGGATGCCGTGGCTTTTTTTTAAAAATAAAAATAAATCCCTTCCTCTTATATACCATACAGAAGTAACATTGAATTTGGCTCAAATTATGACACGATCCACAAACAAACTGCATATTCCTCCTCCCAGTGCAGTAAACAGCCCCTGCCGATAGTTTGAAACAAATAACTATTTTTAAAGGCTGCGTTGTGTTAATCTAATTTAATCTTGATCTTATTTTTTTTCCCTGCCAGTTGTTTTGTTTTCTTACCCAAACCTCGTTTTGTTTTTCTAATCGCTTTACTGTAACTTCTGTAGTCTGTTTCTGTGGGTATGTTTTAATTATTCTAAACCGTGATAGTCGTTACTTCATGTCTGAAAAAAATTCCCTGGGCCTGTGTGTTGTAGAGCCTGTGAATTCGTGACACCTTTCTCCCAAATGTGCTGCCCCTGTGACACAAATAGTGGGCAAACACCTGGACCCAAAGCCTGATGCTTTTTAAAGAGACTTTATTAAGCTAGAATTGGGCCATTGTCAGTAGTTTTCATAGCAATATGTATTTAGATCATGGTTCGTTCAATTAGCTGTAGAGACTAAGGGTGATAAACTTAACAGAAATACGCAGGAGTCAGTGGTTAGCCAAAGAGAGATCAAATATTCTTTTGAAACAGTCCCAGAAAACAAGATACTCTTTGGAAACATCACAGCGATATAAGAAAAAGGAGAACACAAAGAGACTTGCAGGATTCTCCTACAGCTCTAAATTAAATAGAGAACTGTTATCTTTGTGAAGTAGGACTACAAAAACATTGAGATCAAATATTCAAATAAGACTATAAAATGAGAGCAGATCCCCCCTCCCTTCTAACATCACTCATGACGTTGCTTAGTTTGGTAATGAAACGTCTGCAAGAAAACAACCAAGCTCAGAGAACACCAAAGACCCCTCAATTTTTTAAAATTTATGATGTTTAATTTCTGGCAGATTGCAAAATCGCTTGATGCTGCTGCACTATGTTCATATTATGTATGTCAGAAGAGAAGAGAAGAGAAGAGAAGAGAAGAGAAGAGAAGAGAAGAGAAGAGAAGAGAAGAGAAGAGAAGAGAAGAGAAGAGAAGAGACGAGAAGAATGAATGGGAATAGAATAGAATAGAATAGAATATACAATAAAATATAGAATTGAATAGAATAGAATAGAATAGAATAGAATAGAATAGAATAGAATAGAATAGAATAGAATAGAATAGAATAGAATAGAATAATAGGAATGAAAGAATGGAATGGAATGGAATAGAATAGAATAATAGGAATAGGAATAAAAATAGAGATAGAAATAGAAATAGAAATAGAGATGAGATGAGATAGAAAATATAGAAGAATAGAATAGAATAGAATAGAATAGAATAGAAATAGAAATAGAAATGGGAATAAAAATAGAGATAGAAATAGAAATAGAAATAGAGATGAAATGAGATAGAGAATAGAATAGAATAGAATAGAATAGAACCAGAATAGAATAGAATCAGAATAGAATAGAATAACAGAGTTGGAAGGGACCTTGGAGGTCATCCAGTCCAACCCCCTGCTCAGACAGGAAACCCTATACCATTTCAGACAAATGGCTGTCCAGTCTCTTCTTAAAAACCTCCAATGTTGGAGCATCCACAACCTCTGGAGGCAGATCGTTCCACTGATTAATTGTTCTAACTGTCAGGAAATTTCTTCTTAATTCTGAGTTGCTTCTGTCCTTGATTAGTTTCCAAATTTGTCAGTTACGCGCCTTTTTGTTTTCACCTTGCCATGAGAGTAAGGGGGGTGGGGAAAGGAAAGGTGATGCTTCGAGTGGATTACTTAGAGAAACAAAACCTCTCCAGTTCCGCGGAAAGTTGACGGTAGAGCCATCGATGGTTTTTAAAAGCTAATTGCATCATTAAAAACGTTGCACGGCGCCATTGCTCGCTGCGCACTTAATCTGAACAAATGCAAGCCGTTTATTGGACGAAGCCTTCTTAAAATCCCACAGCTGTGACTAGGCATACTCTGAAATACAGTTTTCTTTTTGTTCCAATGGAGGAAGCCAAATATCTCTTCCGGCTGTACATGGCATTGAAGCAATACCGGGAAGCTGCTCGGACGGCCATCATCATCGCTCGAGAAGAACAGTGCGCAGGTACGGCCCTTTGGGTGGGTTCATTTGTGGGCAACAGACCTGACCAAAACGACACAGGAGGTCACGCGTGAAAGAAGTGGGACACTAGGACATTCGTCTTTCCACTGTTAAACTTAAAATTAAAGGTGGAGTTTATATTTCAGCGTCTCCTCTCCTGTTTATGAAGAGTGCTGCCTGTGATTTCCCTTGCTTTTATTCAAGGACGGGGGTGTCCAACCTTGTCAGCTTTAAGACTTGTGGACTTCTTCAGGCAGCATGTGGATTTCAGCTCCCAGAATTCTTCAGGCAGCATGTGGATTTCAGCTCCCAGAATTCTTCAGGCAGCATGTGGATTTCAGCTCCCAGAATTCTTCAGGCAGCATATGGACTTCAACTCCCAGAACTGAAGTCCACAGGTCTTATAGTTGACAAGGTTGGACACCCCAGCTCAAAGAGGTGTAACCTCTTTTTCTATGATAGTTTAACCTCAAAAATGCTCAGCACATCTCATTTAAAGAGTAAAGTAATTAAAAGATAAATCTATTTAAGTTTTTACATACTCTGGGCGTTCCATAAACTTAAATTTAAGCCGACTTTTTCCTTCTGCTGCTGGAATTTGACATTTTACATTCAAGCACTCAGCTCAAATGAACTTGTGGCTAAAGACATTGTGGCTGTAATGTCTTGACAAATCAGTCACCAAGTTTTAATATTTTGCTTGACCTGAAAGCGTTTGAGAAGAGCCTAAATATTTCACTGAAATTTAATTGCTGATTTGGTTGTTGTTGTTTTTCCTTTAAAAAGGACACTATCGAAAAGCCCACGATGTTCTCTTCAGTATGTATTTGGAATTAAAAGCACAGAAGATAAAAATACCCTCTGAGATGGCTGCCAACCTGATGATTCTACACAGTTACATTTTAGTGAAGGTAACTACTTGGATTATGTACATATTTAACACAGAAAGATTGGGGCAAAACTCACTGAACAAATGTCTCACTTAGCGACAGAAAGTTTGGGCTCCATTGCTGTCGTATCTCAAGGACTCTCTGAATCAGGACCTCAAACTGGAACAGGCCTGCCTCTGTAATAACAACTCTCCTTTGCTTAAGATCTACATAGTACAATAAGTTGAAGGAGTAATCAACTCAAGGACTCGTAGCAAAGAATATGACTCTAAAATTCTGTCAATAGCCATGAAGCTCAACAAATCCCTTAAAATGATAATCTGCTTTTTCATTTTTTACTCTGGATGGCTTCTAAATATTACGAACAATGCTTAACTCACATGTGTGTTTCAGATTCATGTGAAACGGGGGGACCACATGAAAGGAGCACGTATGCTCATCCGTGTCGCTAACAATATCAGCAAGTTTCCTTCTCGTAAGTGTTATCTGAACCAGAAATCTCTCTTCTTTGAGGGATTCAGGGATATTTTATTTTGAGCACTGCAGTTTTTGTTAAAATTGTTGGGTTAAGCTACTTAATATGATTCCCATTCTGTCGTACTGGTTTAATTTCCTTGATAAGGTGATCAATTATCTTCTAATCTCCTGTGAGATTTTATTTTATTGCTGGAAGCATAACAGTTTACCACACAGGTTGACGGGATTTTTCAAATTCTCTAGACATTGTTATAAATAGATTAAAATTTAATTATTGCCTGCATCTTGTAGAGCAGGCGTCTTCAAACCTGGCCCTTTTTATGACTGGTGGACTTCAACTCCCAGAATTCCTCAGCCAGGCATGCGTGCCTGGCTGAGGAATTCTGGGAGTTGAAGTCCACCAGTCATAAAAGGGCCAAGTTTGAAGACCCCCTGATGTAGAGATTGCTGAATCAATAAATTGTTCCCAATGTGCATTATCTATACACTTGTCTTAAATATCATTGCTATGGTGTTATCTCTTTCTCTCATCTTTAAATGGTCTCTTGTTCAAATTCTGGGAGGTTAAATTTTATCAGCAGCAACTCTGTGAAATCCAGAACGTTTGGACTGCCAATTGACATGGAGCACCTTAAATTGTAAAATTTCTTTGCAGGTTGATGTCTGTTGTTTTAACTTTCAGATATTGTGCCCATCCTGACCTCAACAGTAATTGAATGTCACAGGGCAGGGCTGAAAAAATCAGCTTTTAGTTTTGCTGCCATGCTGATGAGACCAGAATATCGGAATCAAATTGACCCTAAGTACAAGAGGAGAATTGAAACACTAGTCCGGTGAGCTTACGGTTATTTTGTCTAACCAAGGTTTGGGAACGTACTGATGCATAACTGGACTCCTAAGACAATCTGATTTAATCCGTCATCTTGTGCATAATTACTTAGGAATTAATCCCAGTGAATTTAGGGAAATTTACTTCTGGTAAATGGGCATAAAAGTGAAGGGGCTTTTTTTTTGTTTTGTTTTAAAGTGATACATAAATAAGATCAGGAGGATGTTTTTGCGGGCAAGCATTACTGTGAACCAACACACCGGAAGTGGTGCCATAGAACAGAGATCCCCAACCTTTTGGGCACCAGGGACCGGTTTTTCCACGGACCTGAGGGTGCCTGGTTTTGTGTGTTGCCTGCATCCCGCGGATGGGGCTTTGCTTGTTTGTGCGGCCCGGTTGCTGGCATGCCTTGGCCCAGTACTGGTCCACAGACTGGGGGTTGGGGACCCCTGCCATAGAATATCCCGCCAAATGTGAAGATGCCAAAGGAGTACCTTGTAAGACATTACGACAAGTGCCTCGATTTTCTAATGTGTATAATAAAAGTTCTGTATCTGTGAGAGTGTTCTGTCCCAGCCTACGTGAGTCCTTGTTATGCTCACAAGGAGAAACCCCTCTTCTAACCAGCAGGCTGGAACCGCATGAAAAAACCAATCCCCTTTTATTATTCACAGACCTGAGTCAAAGTCCAAGGCAAACAAACACAGTTCACAGAAACTCGATCCTCAACACAAATGGCTGCCTTCGGCAACCAGCAGCTCCTACACCTTCCCTTTTATTATGCAGCCAAGGCGTGGCTTCCTAATGCCTTCTCCTTTGCCTTTGGAGCCACCCCATTGCATCCCTCTGTCCTATTCGCTTCTCTTGCCTGTGCATTCGTGCATCCTGGATATCTCCCAGCTGTTCTTCAGCACTGTCCAACTCAGACTCCCAGCACAGCTGTGTCTCAGCCTGAGTGCGAGTAGAGGGGCCAGGCTCCTCATCCGACTATAAGTCTTGGAGCTCCTCAGAGCCTTCCTCTGACTCTGATGTCACTCCAGGCCCCTCCTCCTCTGATTCCCCTGACTCACCTGCCAGGTCCACTGGCTGGTGAGGAATCACAACAGAGTGTCTGTCATGGATAACCAAGCGGAGGTTTATTTCATAAATCGGAGGGCCAAGAACCTTAACGAAGATCCTTGCAATGTGAGCAGAGCCTGGCTACTCAAGCACAATATATTTTTATGCAAAGAAAACAAACTTTGCAACTTTTGAGAAGTAAAAAAATTGACCGGTGTCTTAATGGGCTCCTTACGTTTTGCTACCAGGCGGCCGGACACCTCCGAAGGGGAAGGGGAGGAAACAACCACGCCCTGCCCATATTGTGAATTCATGCTCCCCGAATGTGAACTTCTGTGCCCGGGCTGCAAGAACAACCTCCCATATTGCATTGCGACGGTGAGTACGTAACTATGAGCAACTTAAGAGATCGGGACTTGACTTTTTCGTCTTTCAGCTCCTGAAGCAAAGCCTCTGAATGCAACTACGGGCAGGTCCTCGACTTACAACAGTTCGTTTAGTGACCGTTCAAAGTTAACGGCACTGAAAAAAAAGGGATGCGTGGCTGTTTCTCCCGCTTAACAACCGATGCAGCAGTCCCGCGATTTACATTCGGTATGCTTGACAACTGATTTGCGTTTATGACGGTCGCAGCGTCCCGGGCTCACCCGATCCCCTTTTTGCGACCTTCTGCCAAGCAAAGGTCAAAGGGGAAGCCAGATGGACTTCACAAGGGTTGTTCCTAACTTTTAACAATTGCAGCGGGTCGCTTAACAAATGCGGCATGAAAAGGGGTAAAACGGGGGGGGGGAACTCCACTTCTCGCTCAGCAGTGTCAGTTTTGTGCGCAGTTGTGGTTGTAAGCCGAGGACTGTCTACACGTTGCATTTTGAAACTTAGCTCTCGAGAGACAGAATCTCGATTTTTGCATTTCCGCAGGGCTCCGTGTCGCATTGAGATTTGCTTCCCCACATATTGATTAACACAATTAATTCCAAGCAAGGTGTCAACGCTGCTAAGATCTGATGTTTTTGCATTGACAACAGATGGTGATGCGGCCATTTTCTTCTTCTTGCTTTTAGAGTCAGATGATGCTGGGAGGTGGGGGGAATGTGCACGAGAGTCTAGCTAGACATAGTAACACTGGACCTAGTGTGAGAACCAAGGTTATTGAAAGAAGAGATGGTAAAGAATTGGCTGGCTGGAGAGCTGGAGGGGAAGCCGGCGTTTCAAACTGATTGGGGAAATGTGATTTATGACTGTTAACTGGAGGAGGGAATTGTGCTTTGATACTAGCTGCCAGTCTAAAACCTGACTTGTTTCCCCCCCCCTTGCAATTCTTCCAGGGACGACACATGGCCAGAGACGACTGGACGCTGTGCCCCCATTGCGAGTTCCCTGCACTCTATTCCGATTTCAAAAAGTAAGTTGTCATCTTTTTAAAATTCTCAGATGACTTACCTGCGAAGGATGTTCTCCGTTGCAGCGGCCTGCAACAAAATTCTGATTTCTATCCAGTCAAAATTAATCCCGCTTATTTCTCTGTGGCTGTTGACCATCTGCCGTTCTCCTTTTCACATCCTTTTTTTAAATCGCTTTCCTGTTCCCAAATAATTTTATTTCGGCTAACATCAGCCAAAGAGAAGTTGGTTGCTGCCTTTTGTGTTTGGAGGACCATGATCAATCTTTGCCAGAAGCTCCATTGCAAAAAATGCCCCATTGATTGTATTAGGACTGATCTGGCAGCATATATATACAGCTGTGTTTGAGGTTTTTTTATCACGTCATGGTTGATTGTTGTTAATTGCAAAGTCGTGTCCGACCCATCGCGACCCCATGGACCACGTTCCTCCAGGTCTTCCTGTCCTCTCCCATCTTCTGGAGTCCCTTTAAGCTCACGCCTACTGCTTCAGGGACTCCATCCAGCCACCTCATTCTCTGTCGTCCCCTTCTTCTCTTGCCCTCCATCTTTTCCAGCATCAGGCTCTTCTCCAGTGAGTCCTTCCTTCTCATTAGGTGGCCAAAGTACTTGAGTTTCAACTTCAGGATCTGGCCTTCTAAAGAGCAGTCAGGGTTGATCTCTTCTAGGACTGACCGGTTGGATCGCATTGCAGTCCAAGGGACTCGCAGGAGTCTTCTCCAGCACCATAGTTCAAAGGCCTCCATTCTTTTGCGCTCAGCCTTTCTTATGGTCCAACTTTCACAGCCATACATTGCAACTGGGAAAACCATGGCCTTGACTATACGCACTTTTGTTGACAGGGTGACGTCTCTGCTTTTTAGTATGCTGTCTAGATTTGCCATAGCTTTCATCCCCAGGAGCAAGCGTCTTCTAATTTCTTGGCTGCAGTCCCCATCTGCGGTGATTTTGATTAGGATCACATAATAAAATAATTTCCAGCTAGGAAATATCACTCTTGACTTTAAACTAGTTTGCCCAGGTAAATGACCATGTAGTCCTCTTACGTTTTGCTGGAGCATTATTTACTCTGGGATAATGTCTGCTACCAGCTGAGAAGTAATACTTTTAGAAATATTGTATATTTGCAGATAAATTTAACTGGAAAAAGCCTTCTTTCCCTCAATCTACCACACTTTTAAGATGTTGAAATGAGCAAACTTTTGTTATTTTTTTTTTTCACAAATGACATGTCAGAAATACAGTAAACCTAGAGTTTGTGTTTGTGTGTGTGTACATACACACACACAGAGAGATGTCTGATCTTGTCTGTGAATCTCTCAGGACAATGTGCTTTAGACAGTACATTACAAAATTATTGTATGGCCTGCCAAAATATTATATGGTAGGTCAAATTAGTGACTAAGTACATTAGATTCTCCTTCTGTTTGACTTTCTGCCAGTCCTCCCTCTATATTTGGAAGATGTCTAGTTTGTTGAAACATGGATGTTAATATTTTGGGACACGTAGCCTCTGGTTTTTGTGATTAAAAATAATAACACTGTAGACCTGCACGCTGCTAATATTATTCCTTTCTATCAACTGCTTGGGCAAACATCAAACATCATCCATTTGAAGGCGCTGAAGCAAATCATTGATGGAGAGACCAAGTAAAAGCAAAGACACTAATATAATGTTTTGCAACCTATAGATGATGCTCAGCATGGAAGGTTGTGAATGTGTGTTCTTTTCAATAGTTTGTTGCAGAGCGAAAGCGCGTGTCCCATGTGTTCGGAAAAAGTCGATGCCACCGGCCTAAAAAGAACAGCGGATTGCACGCCGTACCTCAAGTCGGAAGTAGAGCAATAATTTTGATCAAGTTAAGTGGCTCAGTCTTCGTTTTCATGTTTAAAACTCAGAATATTAAAGTATGTTCATTTGTTTATGACTAAAATAGTTTAACTGGCCTATTCGCTCGTGCGCCCACGTCTCCCTACACGTACCCCCCCCCCCGAATTTGCTTCTTCCCCGCAACAGAGCTGCTTTCGCTTGCTTTCCACGATGCGTTGTGTACGTGGAAGGACGTGGGTTGTGTGCTGGGCCATTGATTTTCCTCTGCTTGACATCTGCAAAGGGGGCCCTTGGGCCAATGCATTGGTACTGATGGAGTATTGATATACTGGCTTTTTGAGTGTTGATGCCAACACCAAGACTTGGCATTTTAGACTACTGTTCTCCATGGGGCCACCCTTGAAAAGCATCCAGTTGGATCAAAATGCAGCGGGCCGTGTGGTTTTGTGCAGACCTCAGTGTGCACATGTGTTGCCTCTCCTGCGAAAGCTGCACTGGTTAATAATAATGATGATGATGATGCTACAAAAAAACTACGCTACTTGGAACATCTTACATTTTAAGGAGGCTGGCAGCAACCCGTGTCAACCATCAGCACCAGCCAATTTGAATGTTCAGTTGACTTGAGGTTCACATCTAATGAATAATAATAAAGTTGGAAAGGACCTTGGAGGTCATCTAGTCCAACCCTCTGCTCAGGCAGGAAACCCTAGACCATTTCAGACCAATGGCTGTCCAGTCTCTTCTTAAAAACTTCCCGTGTTGGAGCATTCACCGCTTCTGGAGGCAGGTTGTTCCACTGGTTAATTGTTCTCACTGTCAGGAAGTTTCTCCTTAGTTCTAGGTTGCTTCTCTCCTTGATGAGTTTCCATCCGTTGCTTCTTGTCCTGCCTTCAGGCGCTTTGGAGAATAGCTTGACTCCCTCTTCTTTGGGGCAGCCCCTGAGATATTGGAACACTGCTATCACATCACCCCTCATCCTTGATTGATGATTTGATGATTGCTTCCGGGTGCAATTCAAGGTGCGGGTTGTCACCTTATCTGAGGGACCATCTGTTGCCGGCCACATCCACCCGGCCCACTAGAGCAGGGAGGCAAGGAATGTTGCGGGTCCCGTCCCCTAAGGATGCACATCTGGCAGGACCCAGCAGAAGGGCCTTCTGTGTGGTGGCTCCCTCCCTTTGGAATATCATCACTTCAGAAATTAAACCGGCCCCCACTTCGACACTCATAAGGTCCCGAAGAGGTGGGTTTTTTTGCCAGCGGGCTTGGGGAACCCAGAATGGTATGGAGCCCATTGAATGGGAGAGGTGTGTGTGTCTTGTATTGTTTTTTATTTTATTTTCTATACTGTGTTTTTATTGCTTGTAAGCCTCCTGGAGTCTCGGTGAGCGAGTAGGCGGCTGTATACATTTTCTAAATAAATAAAAATATAAACTGTATTAATACCACTTTACAAGGCCTTGGTAAGGCCACACTTGGAATCCTGCATCCAGTTTTGGTCACCCTGATGTAAAAAAGATGCTGAGACTCTAGAAAGAGTGCAGAGAAGAGCAACAAAGATGATCAGGGAATTGGAGGCTAAAACATGTAAGGAACGGTGGCTGGAATTGGGTATGTCCAGTTTAATGAAGAGAAGGACGAGGGGGGACAGGATAGCAGCCTTCCAGTATCTCAGGGGCTGCTCCAAAGAAGAGGGAGTCAAGCTATTCTCCAAAGCGCCCGAAGGCAGGACAAGAAGCAACAGATGGAAGCTAATCAAGGAGAGAAGCAACCTGGAACTAAGGAGAAACTTCCTCACAGTGAGAACAATTAACCAGTGGAACAACCTGCCTCCAGAAGTTGTGGGTGCTCCAACACGGGAGGTTTTAAGAAGAGACTGGACGACCATTTGTCTGAAATGGTCTAGGGTTTCCTGCCTGAGCAGGGGGTTGGACTAGATGACCTCCAAGGTCCCTTCCAAATTAATTATTATTATTACTACTGGTACTACTATTACTATGGCCGTGACCCTTCATCAACCATGCTGGCTGAGGAATTCTGGGAATTGATGTCCACCCATCTTAAAAGCCGTCAACGTTGAAAAAAACGGGGCACTGCGATTGTTTCCCAGCTCAGTTCCAGCTTTGCTGCCCTTCTGCAAAAATTCGCCAAAGTGTCCCTCAGTCCCGCAAGCAACGGCTGCAAAGATCAGCTTCCAAGCAGATAAATATAAGGCAAGTTCCATTAAGGGGAACTTAAAAATTGTTAAAAATATGAAACTAGTTTTATTGCAACTTTTACACAGTGCTGCACTTTCATATACAAAAACAAAGAACCGACTTAGGCTTTGTTCCTTTATATGTTATATACACGGTTAGTAACATAATGAGCATTAAAAAAAAAAAAAAATAGAGGAGCTTTGCGAAGGGAAGTGCCTTAGCAGCTTGGGCTCTTTCTCCCAGAAAGCTGAGTCTCTCTCAGTTATTTACAGGAATCAAACAATATAGATTCTATTTGCTTCTTTTTCTGCAATATATATATATATATATATATATCGCAAACTCTGGGGCAGAGTCTGCCCAACCATTTACTGTGTCCACAGTCCAACAGTAAGCTTGCATAGACAATTTATTTAGCTTTTTTTCTTTGATTTTCCTTTTTTCTTCTCTTCCTTTCTTTCTGTTGTTGGTGGCTTGGCAGTTTTGGTCTTTTTCTGTCAAAAAAGAGGATACATTTTAAAATGACTAGCTGCTCACTAATTCACTTTTCAGTTGCAAACTGTTCCACGTATTTAAAAGCACTAACCCCCCCCCCAAAAAAGAACACCTTAATACACGTGTAACTCGTCCCAACAACTAGCAAATCATAGAGCATGGAAGTAAAATGCAAGCAAAATATGAGGGGGGGGAGGGAACAAGAGGAAAAAAGGGAGGAGAAAAAAATAATAAACTATGACTTAATCCAGAACTAAAAAAAATCTATTCAAAAACATTCAGTCTTTAAATCAACCTTAAAAAAAAAAGATTTCTCTGCTACGACGGCTGGAACCTGGAAGAACGGGCACAAGGATTTGAACCCTTTGTTCAGCACCGTTTGTAAGTTTGGACCATCTCTGAGCACATGGGCATTAACTGAGGATCGCTCGTGAATCTGCATATTTGCCGTGGGAGGGAGGGGTACCTTAATCATCGCATCGCTTTCGAGGCTTCCTTGCTCGGCTTCGGCCTCGGCCTCGTTAGATTCCAGCTCTTCGTTCAGGTCCGCATCCACCGACCCCGCTCGTCTCTTCTTCGGTGCCATTTGCAAGGAGTAGGGGGTAAGGTGTGCGACTTTATTGTAGGCGCGGGTGAACGCCGATTTCACCTGTTGGAGCAAAAACAAAAACAAAACAAAAAAACAACGGAGACTTTTTAAGCGTCAGGTTCTGGTTTTTTAGCTCGGCAGTTACTGATGGGATACAAATGGCGTTGCACCCACTCCTCGTTTAGCAACTAACTGCCTCAGTTAGTGACCGTTTGCAAATACAACAGTAATTCATTTACTAAGGAGCACATTTCCTTTTGCACTTGACAATGCACATCAGTGATGTAGAGGATGGAGGGACTTTTATCTTAATGAGACAGCAGGAACTATCTCTCTGTCTCTCTGTCTCTACCTCTATCTACTATCTATTATATCTTTCTACTATCTTCTATCTATCTATCTATCTATCTATCTATCTATCTATCTATCTATCTATCTATCTATCATCTATCTATATCTCTCTATTTACCTCTATCTACTATCTATATCTTTCTATCTATCTATCTATCTATCTATCTATCTATCTATCTATCTATCTATCTATCTATCTATCTATCTATTTACCTCTGTCTACTATCTATTATATCTTTCTACTATCTATCTATCTATCTATCTATCTATCTATCTATCTATCTATCTATCTATCTATCTATCATCTATCACCTATATCTATGTATCTATCTCTCTAACATCTACATCTATATCTATATATCCATCCATTTATCTATCTACATCTATCTACATTATCTAATTATTCTATCTATCTATCTATCTATCTATCTATCTATCTATCTATCTATCTATCTATCTATCTATCTATCTATCTATCACCTATATCTCTGTGTATCTATCTCTCTAACATCTATCTACATCTATCTATCTATATATATCCATCCATCCATCCATTTATCTATCTACATCTAATTATCATATCTATCTATCTACATCTATCTATATCAGGGGTAGGCAACCGTGGCTTTTTTATGACTGGTGGACTTCAATTCCCACAATTCCTGAGCCAGCCTGGCTCAGCTTGGAAACCTCTCCCTTTCCCCTCAACATGGCTGGCTCAGGAATTCTGGGAACTGAAGTCCACGAGTCATCAAAGGGCCAAGTTTGAAGACCCCTGCCTTGGACCAACAAGTTCAGCATTCTCTTTTACAAGCCCTTTTGCTACTATTATGGTGACTAAAAGATGTAACAAGCAAGGCAGAAAAATCAGAGTTGTGCATCTTGGCAATTTGCCATGATCGCCTGGGTTTCAAGATGTGTGTGTGTGTGTGTGTGTGTGTGTGTGTGTGTGTGTGTTTAGTTGACTATCCCTTTGGGAGCTGGTTACGCATTTTGAAATGGATTAACGGTCTTTCTCAAAGTTCTTCCTTCAAGACGTTCAGCCAATAAGCGGGCAGGAATAATGGATCACTTGCCTTGGAATCCAAATTGGAAAACGGGCTGGGTTTCCCGGCCCAGCTGGTGACTTCCATGAGGTTTTCCACATCTTCCCTCAACAAGCAGTAAGAATCCATGAAGGCGACAGCATCCCGGACCCCTTCCGTGCCTTGGCAAGTCAACGGTCGCACAACGGCATCGCGCAGATAGGATAGATAGTCCAGGTTTATTGCCCTCTTACTTGCGTGCGTTCTGCAGGAGGGGAAAAAAAGATTACTTAGCGGCAGCTGGAATGGGTTACCCTGTGCGCCATCCAACTCCCAACTCTGGGGAACGTACAATCGAGCGGATAAAATAGGACTACGACAATTATGGGAGGGATTTTTTTAATCCTTTGTGGTAGACGTGTGATAAAGCAAAGAAACGTTGGAGTAGGATTCGTATTTTAACGCAGAAAATCCTTAAAGTCAATAGAAAGATTCAACCAGAAACTTTCTTTCTGGGTCTAATGGAAAAAGACGGGGGGGGGGGAGGAAATGTGGAACTCTGGATTTTATATATTTTGACGGCAGCAAGGCTGCTCTACGCCCAAAAAACGGAAGGATGTTTCGATTCCCACCCTGGACGAACGGCTGAAAAAGTTGATGGGATGAGCAGAGCGGGCTAAACTGGCTGCTTTGATAAAAGAAACGAACGTAAGTACTTTCGTTTCTACTTGGAAACCGCTTCTGGACTTTGTGCTTGAGGTGGGAAAAAAAAAACTGATACTCTGATTTGGGGTTTTACTGATTAGACTGTCTGGTTCAGGGGTAGGCCACCTTGGCTCTTTTATGACTCGTGGACTTCAACTCCCAGAATTCCTGAGCCAGCCATGCTGAGGGGAAAGGGAGAGGTTTCCAAGCTGAGCCGTGCTGGCTGAGGAATTCTGGGAGTTGAAGTCCACCAGTCATAAAAGAGCCATGGTTGCCTACCCCTGTCCTAGAGGAACATATGAAAGCATAATTAATGTTAATTAATGTAGACTTTATTAGTTTAGAGCAGGAGTAGGCAACCGTGGCTCTTTGATGACTCGTGGACTTCAACTCCCAGAATTCCTGAGCCAGCCATGCTGAGGGGAAAGGGAGAGGTTTCCAAGCTGAGCCGTGCTGGCTGAGGAATTCTGGGAGTTGAAGTCCACGGGTCATAAAAGAGCCAAGGTTGCCTACCCCTGGTCTGGTTGATATAGAAATGGCTAGTTCAGACTATTACAGAAATGAAAAAAGCTGAGGTTGGACGTTAATGCCTTATTTGACTGCAACAGAGGGAGTCAGAAGTCAACGCTGTTTTTGTCTGCCCCCCCCCTTATTCCACACTTTTTTCCCCCTTTTCTCTACCTTTATTCCCCAATATTTGCTTTTGTATTTTATGTTATAACTGAATAAAAAGTTAAAATAATAAAAAAAGAAAGGATAAGACTCAGGAATACGACAATTAATGAAAAAAGAAACGACAGGAAAGGACGGCAGGTCTGGCTAACCCAGGGGTAGGCAACCTCGGCTCTTTTATGACTCATGGACTTCAACTCCCAGAATTCCTGAGTCAGCCATGCTATGCTGGCTCAGGAATTCTGGGAGTTGAAGTCCATGAATCATAAAAGAGCCGAGGTGGCCTACCTCTGGCCTAGGCGAATCGCAGCCACGTATTATCTGCAGGGGCCTCAAAACCATCCTAACCCAAGGCCTGGGAGAACCACGGGGGGGGGGTGTCTTTGAGGCCTTCTGGAATGCCAGAAAGATGGGATTCGTGGGAATCTCAAAGGACAGGCGTCACTGCCAGAGAAGGCATTCTTCCATGGCCCAACGAAAGGAACGGGTTTAACTGAAGGGAGGCGGCAGAATGCACAAATTCTGTTGGATCGAACCAGCCTGGCGGATAACAATGGGCGATAGGTGGGCCCCACACCTGTGCTATGTCAGCCTACCTGGGCTAGAAGCAGCACTTTGAATTGCACCTGCACGCATGAAAGCACACCAAGACGTGTACATCACTGTCCATTGCATTCGGAACCACTGTGGTCTTAAAGGACAGCGCCCTGTCCAGCCCATCGCAAGCATGATGCCATAAAAAGATTCGGGCATGTTTCGATCTAGGAAAAGGTCACCACTCAGAGACTCCCGAGGGTCTCCCAGCCCTGCTTAAGGATCAGGTGACAGCTGTGGCCAGGAACACCTTCGCAAAGGTGTCCCTGGCCACAGCTGTCACCTGATTCTCAAGCAGGGCTGGGAGACCAGGACTAGCATCCTCAGACTGTACGCCCCTCCCGAATGCGGAATGTGACCCCAAACAATTCACAGAATATGTAAAACGGTTCAGAGTCACAGAATTTTTAAGCAATAACTCAAGAGTGGTTAGAATTGTAAGCGAGCGTCACAGCTGGGCAGTGTCCAAAAGCAAAAAGGTATGTCAGTTTCTCTCTTGGGATATATCTTGACGTAGACAAGTGGAGGATTGTTTCCAGGGCTCCGATATCTAAGATGGGCAGCCATATAGACCTTCTAAGTAAATCAATAATCGAGCAATGTATGATGTATTATCCATCGCTGAGCAATGGATTACTATGTATTATCAATAACCGAGCAATGAATTATTATGTAGTGTTATTACAAGTAGTCTGGACTTAAGACCACGGCTGAATCCCAAAATTGACTAACTCAGTGGTTCTCAACCTTTTTAATGCCGCGACCCCCAACCGGTCGTAAGTCGAGGACTACTCAACCGGTTGTAAGTCGAGGACTACTCAACCGGTTGTAAGTCGAGGACTACTCAGCTGGTGCAGCACCATTTGCAGAATGGGACTTTTGGCGGGCTCAGCAGGGCAGAGACAGCCTGGACAATTCCTATTGGCTTTGGAAAGCCAATAGAATTAGACTCTATTCAAGAGAGTCTATTCTATTGGCTCTCAAAAGCCAATAGAATAAAAGGGAGTAGCACAGCTAAGGAAAAGGGGGAAAAAATGGCGGACTGCGTTGTTTGGCGACCCCCGTGAAATGGTCGTCCGACCCCAAATGGGGTCCCGACCCACAGGTTGAGAACCACTGGATTAACTGATTTGGCTTCGCCCCATTTTCTTCACTTCGTCGGAAGCCAGCTGGGAAGGTCACAAATGGCGATCCCACGAGTCCTGGGACTCTGCAACTGTCCTAAGTACATGCCAACTGCCAAGCACCCCAGGTTTGATCCCGTGGTCTTGAGGATGCGGCAACGGGTGTGAAAAAACGGCTGCTTTTTCCGGTGCGGTTGCCGTCAAATGGTTATAAAGCCGGGGGACAGCCCACCTAAGTGTGTTGGCGAAATAATCTCAGCCAGTCGCGTGACTCCGTCGGAGACCGACAGGTAACGCTGTTACCTGAGACTCATGTGCCTGGACAGCTCCTGTACGATGCGGTCGTGCTTCCCAGTGGATGAAAATTTTCCCAACCAGCTTGGGAAACTCGGAAATTCTTGCATGTAGCCTCTCATCAGCTCCCCGGGCAGGACACTCGAATAAATGGCCTGAAAAGGAAGGAAAGCGTTTTAGCACTTTTTCTCTTTTTGATAGGATGCGGTTGAAGAGGCAGAGCCAAAGACCAAGTAAACAAAAAGATCAACGTTGAAATTAATAATCCCATCGGCGATTCAGAATTACTCTCGTTTCCTCCTGCCTTTCTTCAATTAAAGAAGAAACTAGGGACGGCGAGTTCTAGTCCCGCCTTAGGCACGGAAGCCAGCTGGGTGACTTTGGGCCAATCGCCAGGAGACGGTGAGTTCTAGTCCCGCTTTAGGCATGAAAGCCAGCTAGGTGACTTTGGGCCAATCACTAGGAGACTGTGAGTTCTAGTGCTGCCTTAGGCATGAAAGCCGTCTGGATGACTTTGGGCCAATTGCCAGGAGACGTTGAGTTCTAGTCCCACCTTAGGCATGAAAGCCAGCTAGGTGACTTTGGGCCAATCACCAGGAGACGGTGAGTTCTAGTCCCGCCTTAGGCATGAAAGCCAGCTAGGTGACTTTGGGCCAATCACCAGGAGACAGTGAGTTCTTGGCATGAAAACCAAGTGGATGACTTTGGGTCAGTCAGTCTCAGCCCAACCGACCTCACATGGTTATTGTGAGGAAAACGAGAGAAAGAAGGAGCATATGCCACCTTGAGTGATTTATACAAATAATAAAGATGGGATCAAAATAAACTTAAAATCCATCCCGTGCCATCAACTCCTGTCTAACGACATAAATACAAATCCCTTGGGTTTTCCAGAGAAAAATAATGAAAAATGAAAATAATAATAATAATGAATCTGAGCTGGCTTTTAAGACGACCGCCTCGTTATTTTTAGAAGAAACAAAACGTTTAGCTGCATCGATAATCGCTCCGCAGAACCAAAGGGCAGCGTTATCACCTGCGTGGGTAAAAGGCTCCAGTTTTGCCGCGTGCGAATCTGGCGGTCGACTAAATCGCCGTCGCAAATGCTGTCCGCCGTTTTGCTAAGTAAGATGAGTTCTTTCGCCACGTTGTTCCTGAGAAAAGACGGGGAAGACGGCTCGTGTTAAGGCCGATCGTTTATTACCGCCTTGAATGCCAAAATAACCGTCCCAAAATTTATTTATTCATTTATGAGACTTATATACCGCTTTAAGTGCAAGCACACTCTCTAAGCAGTGTACACCAGTAAGCAATGTATATATATATTTACATTGCCCCCAACAATCTGGGTCCTCATTTTACCTACCCCGGAAGGATGGAAGGCTGAGTCAACCTTGAGCCGGTGAGATTTGAACCGCTGACCTGCTGAACACAGTCAGCTAAAGTGGCCTGCAGTACTGCACCCTAACTGCTGCGCCACCTCGGCTCTTAATAATAAAAATAACGGTCAGAACTCACCCGGCGGCAGCAGGCTTGACGTGGACGTAGTTCTCTTGGACAAACAGAGGTCCCAGGGAGTAATCGTGGAAGAACAGGTCTGCTTTGTCTATGAGAGACATGTGAGAAGCCTCTTCCGCCTTGGCAAAAACCTTCCTCACCACATCAAAAGGCCCCTGGAGGAAGGAAGGAAGGAAGGAAGGAAGGAAGGAAGGAAGGAAGGAAGGAAGGGTTCCGAAAGTCATTGAGGGAAACTGCAAACAGGGTAGATCGAAAGCACGCAAATAGCTGGTCAAATGAGCTGGCATTGGCACCAAACACCCCCCCTTACAACAGGTGAGTTAGAACTTCATTATTACATCAAGGGGCTGTTACATCTCTCACCAGAGGTCTCCAACCTTTCTCCGTTGGCGGACCGGAGGGAAAGGGAGGGGCGGGGAAAGCATTTTGCGCGCCCGCGTGACGCTTGCTAGCACCGCCCCGTTTTTGCTCAGCGCTGTTTTTGTGCTGCTCCATTTGCACAGGGGCGGTGGTGCTAGCGCGAGTCGGGGTGGCTGAGTGCACTGGCCAGCCTGTTCTGCAGCCCAGTGGCCAGCAGGCCGCAGCCCATTAGTGGGCCACAGACTGTAGGTTGGAGACCCCTGTCCTACACCCATGGTTCTCAACCTTTCCTTAACTCACAATTTAAATCATAACATTTTTTTCAAACCTTCGTAGACCCCGTGATGATCTTGCGGGGCCCCCAGGGGATCCGCGGACCACAAATTGACAACCATCGTCGATCACCTTTTATGATTTGTTATATATATATAACAAATATATATATTATATATATATATATATAATACATATTCAATTCCTAATCCTTCATTCTCTCCTCTAGCCCAGTGGTTCTCAACCTGTGGGTCATGACCCCATTTGGGGTCGAACGACCATTTCACGGGGGTCGCCAAACAACGCAGTCTGCCATTTCCCCCCCCCTTTTCCTTAGCTGTGCTAAGGAAAGCCAATAGAATAGACTCTCTTGAATAGAGTCTAATTCTATTGGCTTTCCAAAGCCAATAGGAATTGTCCAGGCTGTCTCTGCCCTGCTGAGCCCGCCAAAAGTCCCATTCTGCAAACGGTGCTGCACCATTTGAGTAGTCCTCGACTTATGACCGGTTGGGGGTCACGGCATTAAAAAGGTTGAGAACCATTGATAAAATAAATCCCAAGTTTGGTAATATTCTGTTTCTTCTTTCTCTTTCAAATTCATGGTTAATCTGTCCATCTCTGCAGATTCCAGTATTTTTTTGATTATTTCTTTGTTAATCTTTTTTGGCACCTTTTTATGATTTGTATCCTCCAACGTGCAAAGTGGAGGAAAACAGATCCCCGACTCTCTCAAACATATAAAATATGCTGAATTTAGAAAATGAAGAATTAAGTATTATTATATAGATTTTGTGGTTTTAGTGTCTGAGCAATCCACCATCTCATAAACTTCATCAGGTCACTTTAGGAGAATCCCAAATTCTAATTTTTTGCTCTGTGCTACTGACAAGACTCGTTTTTTTTTAAATGTCCACAAAGTACTCAAGTTGCTTAAGGAAACAACCAACGTCTTCCGCAAACTTGCAAACCACATTTTCTGCGCTATCAAGGATTGCATTCCCCCCCCCCGCTCGCATCGTAATCGTGCGTCATTTCCAAATCCGTCGACAAGCATGGATTTGCTTTTTTTCTTTGGTAAAAGTGAGGTTCTTAAGCCTTATCAAAACCCGATGTCTGTAGTAGTTGTTCTTTTTAAAAAATGTGATGATTTAATGTGATGGGAAATAGCTAACTTTTAGGAGATAGAACAAGATTATATTTAAATAGATAAAATGTGTATTTTGGATGTTATAGTTTGTTATGAAGTGAGATAAGGGAAATTTTGGTTACCCAAAGTCTGAAAATTATAAATATCAAAGGTTAAATGGGAATATTGATAAGAAATTAAAAAATGAGTAAAAATCAATTAACAGGATGTGGATTGTTTATGAAGACTGAATGTAATTAAGATATGTATAAGCTAAAACTGTATTGATAAATTTAATAATGATGTTCTTATTGAGTTGATATAATTAGAAATGTAGTAACCTGAACATGAGACAGTAATTGTTAAGGGAAAAAGAGAAGAAATATTTGATGTTGTAGCCTGAGATTTGCATTAAGATTCTGTTATTGAGCTATTGATTAACCCAGTCACCACGTTGCTTTTTAAATATTCAAATGCAAAATTTGGAAAATTAATATTTTTAAAAAAGTGATTTGTATCTAGGCGCCACTGGGTTTTTCGTAGCGGCATGCAAAATGGTCCACATTTAAAACCCTTAAGAGGTTTTTTTTTTTTTTTAAAAAAAGGTCCTCTTTAAGATCAAATCGCAGTTCTATTCCCGCTAAAGCAGCGGTTCTCAACCTGTGGGTCGGGACCCCATTTGGGGTCGAACGACCATTTCACGGAGGTCACCAAACAATGCAGTCTGCCATTTCCCCCCCCCTTTCCTTAGCTGTGCTACTCCCTTTTATTCTATTGGCTTTTGAAAGCCAATAGAATAGACTCTCTTGAATAGAGTCTAATTCTATTGGCTTTCAAAAGCCAATAGGAATTGTCCAGGCTGTCTCTGCCCTGCTGAGCCCACCAAAAGTCCCATTCTGCAAACGGTGCTTCACCAGTTGAGTAGTCCTCGACTTACAACCTGTTGAGTAGTCCTCGACTTACGACCGGTTGGGGGGTCACGGCATTAAAAAGGTTGAGAACCCCTGTGCTAAAGGCTTTCTGATGATGCTCCAATGCTTTCAGAATTATTCTGGGCTTAAAAGACCCATGAGTAGAGTTGGGTACACTTCTGCAAGTGCTCCTTTGGGGGCATTTCTAGGCAGATCTAAACAAACCCTCTCTCGAAGTCCGTTGCATGGAGCTGGGCCTTCGATCCAACTTACCAGCTTAATATCCTTTTTGGCTTTGCCGGCATCTTCTTTCACACCGTCGTAAGTCAAGGTTTTGTCTCTTGCGCACCACAGGCTGAGATTATGCAATACCTGTCAACAAAAAAGAAAGCACAAAGGTTCAAGCTTGCTCACAATGCTTTGAGGATATATATATATATATCAGCCTTGACAGGCAACTCACTTGTCTGATGTCCTGATTAGCTGCCAGAATGAGTTCGCTCATTGCCGGTGGTGGAATCTTTAATCCTTCTTTGAAAGCGATGGACATCATGGCGCCCTGCAAAAAGTCATTTGTTTTGTGTTGAGCCAATACCGAAAAGATGTCCATATGTGTAAGGTTTAGAGGCGAGATGCCACTTGGCTTTGGTGTCTGCACGCCAATTCCTGAGTCACAGGAGCCTGCGTGCTGAGATATCCGCAGCTATGGTCCGAGCAGTGTATGGTGCTGGAGAAGACTCCTGCAAGTCCCATGGACTGCAAGGCGATCCAACTGGTCAGTCCTAGAGGAGATCAACCCTGACGGCTCTTTAGAAGGCCAGATCCTGAAGATGAAACTCAAATACTTTGGCCACCTAATGAGAAGGAAGGACTCACTGGAGAAGAGCCTAATGCTGAGAAAGATGGAGGGCAATAGAAGGGGACGACAGAGAATGAGGTGGCTGGATGGAGTCACTGAAGCAGGAGGCATGAGCTTAGATGGACTCCAGAAGATGGCAGAGGACAGGAAAGCCTGAAGGAACGTGGTCCATGGGGTCGCGATGGGTCAGACACGACTTTGCAACTAACTGCAACAACAAATTAATCAGTAAAACTAGTTGGAAATAAAAATATATTTTAAGGGTGATAGACAAGCCCAAGTTATGAGAATGTTCTACGACGTAGGTCCCCACCAACAAACCTAGAGGGGAAAGTAGCCAAGCTCATGAATGAGTTTTCTTCTGGTGGCCATTAGCTTCCACCGCTCAACGAATCACCTGTGGTCTTTAAAAGTCATCTCCAAGAAAATTGAAGAGACCAAAACAACCCTCCTGAAAGCATTCTTTACCTTGATCTGCTCCACCCTTGGCCTTGGGAAACGAAGGTCAAAACAGTAGTGGGCCAGAGAGCGGATCTTGGGATGGTTCCGATCGTTACACATGCAAATGATTGGAACTTTTGTGTGCTTAATCAGATCTATTAGCTCCTACGGAGAAAAAAAAAGGGGGGAATATGTCGTGAACTACTCAACAGATTAGTTCCGCATTGAACAAGATCTAGCAGGTCAAAAGGCTGTCAGACAATTAAGTTTCCCAGACATTTTAAACAGGTAAATGAAAGCAAGTTTGACCTTTATTGTTATGTTGCTCTTAAAGCTGCTGGCCAAATGGAAGGCATATTATAAATAATGTATTTCTTATATTGTCGAACGTTATTGCTTTGTTTCTGTTTTAATTGGGACACGCTGCCTCAGCACAGGAAGCGTTGCACAAGTACATTTTAATAAGAACATGTTAAGTTCTACAAATTCCCAACAGGAGCCAATCTTGAGGGCATCTGGATGGTGGTCCAAAACCAGATTAATACCAAGCAAAGACAAAAAGGAATCCTTAATCTAGTCCAGTGGTGGCGAACCTATGGCACGGGTGCCAGAGGCGACACTCAGAGCCCTCTCTGTGGGCACGGGCGCCATTGCCCAGTCCTAGGCCTTCAGTTGGGTTTTATAAAAACTTTTCGCTTTAGGCCTCCACTGCCATGTGCAAAAAAAAAAAAAAAAAAAAAAGGTTCAATCGGTCAATTTCAACTTCTCGTGGGAAAAAAAAAAAGTTTTGCAAAGTTGGAATTGATTGAACTTTTTAGTCCCATCCAGTCTGCCGTTACCACCGCAGCCACGCCTACCCAATGGGCCACGCCCACCCGGCACTCGACAATGCATCAGTGGGTTTTGGGTTGCAGTTTGGGCACTCAGTCTCTAAAAGGTTCGCCATCACTGATCTAGTCTGAACCGTCTCGTGGCTCACCGGTTGTGTGAACTGAGTGCATTGGTCAGCTCAGAAGCCACCTATGAAATAGTTCAGACCAGGGGTCTTCAACTTGGCCCTTTTATGACTTGTGGACTTCAACTCCCAGAATTCCTCAGCCAGCCACGTGTGCCTGGCTGAGGAATTCTGGGAGTTGAAGTCCACAAATTATCAAAGGGCCAAGTTTGAAGACCCCTGGCTTATATGGTCCACGCTGGCTGAGGAATTCTGGGAATTGAATCCACAAGTCATCAAAGGGCCAAGTTTGAAGACCCCTGGCTTATATGGACAATGCTGGCTGGGGAATTCTGGGAGTTGAAATCTACCAGTCATCAAAGGGCCAAGCTTGAAGACCCCTGTTTCAGACCAATTCTAGGACTATAAGATAGTATTTCATATCGTATTCCCCTAACCCAAGGGGTTTCCAACCTTGACAGCTTTAAGACCTGTGGACCTCAACTCCCAGAATTCCCCAGCCGGCCGTGCTGCCTGGGGAATTCTGGGAGTTGGAAGTTCACAGGTCTTAAAAAGTTGGCACGGTTGGACGCCTCCTGCTCTAATCCATCCCTTGAATTTGAAACATGCCTTTTCTTACCTGCTGGATTTATCTCCTTTACGTTTTTCAGTTCTCCATGTTTCTTTGAGTTCAGTTAAGATCTGGTCCAAGAATCCTTCAAAATCCCTTCCTTTCCCCAATCCCAAACAGCCCATATAAACATTTATTTATTTATTTATTTTCAAATATTTATATGCCGCCCAATCCCAAAGGACTCAGGGCGGCGTACAGAGTTAAAACAATCATAAAACAATAAAATAATACAGTCATACTGCGAGTCCGATCATATCCCGGCCCCCCGGGGACATCAGCCCCAGGCCTGCCGGAACAGGAGAGTTTTAACGGCTTTCTTAAAGGCTGGCAGGGTGGGAGTAGTTCGAACCTCGGGGGGGGGGGGGAGTTGATTCCACCAGGTCGGAGCCACCACAGAAAAGGCCCTTCCCCGAGGGCCCGCCAGCCGACATTGCCTGGCCGACGGGACCTGAAGGAGGCCCAATCTACGGGACCTCACCGGTCTCTGGGAGCTGTGCGGCAGAATGCGGTCCTGTAAGTATCCTGGCCCTATGCCATGAAGGGCTTTGAAGGTGATAACCAACATTCCTTTCCACGCCAGGGTTCACGTGTTCCTTACCTGTATCCCACCTCTGTCCTCGTTGCCAGCCATCCCGTCGACCTCGTCCATTATGAGGACGTGTTTTGCACTGACGGAGCGTGACGTCCCTAAGAAGAGAGGGGAAACCAAAATAAATTACCGGGGAAAATCAGATTACCGAGGATTCAATTGTAGAACTGCTGCTGTTTTAATGCTGAATTATAATACAAGGAGTGGAACAAGCAGTTGTGTTAAATGAGGAGCTGCTTATGGCCTTATGTGCTGGGCTGCCCTTTAATCCTGACTAGGGACCACCAGCCTCCCATTTGGATTTTCCAACTAACCAAAAGCAAAATCCTGCAGTAGATAAAACGAATAAGATACCTGAGCAGAATCCTTTGATGCTGGTGTTATTCAGAGATTCAGCCACCACCTCCTTTAGGCTGTTCTTGCTGCGCGTGTCACTCGCATTCAACTCCACGTAGCTCAAACCGAGTTCCTAATTGAGGTAAACAATGAAAACAACGGTAGCGGGTGAGGCCACCAATCGCATCTTCGGCACACCGGTTAATTTTCACAGGCAGACCGAATC
The DNA here is from genome assembly GCA_039797435.1 of Crotalus adamanteus. Classification (NCBI taxonomy): domain Eukaryota; kingdom Metazoa; phylum Chordata; class Lepidosauria; order Squamata; family Viperidae; genus Crotalus; species Crotalus adamanteus. Next base: position 82,161,515 of record CM077924.1, read on the forward strand.
CAATCCATCCCTTGACACGTTATTTGTTTCAGAGTAGCAATGGAAAAACCAGATAAAGCCGTTTTTTATTATTAAGCACATTACTAAGTATAATTGTGTCAACGGAGGCTGAAACGCTCGGTTTCGTGACCGCAACAAATAGATCACGTGAAGTGTTGATACCACTTTACAAGACCTTGGTAAAGCCACACTTGAATACTGCATCCAGTTTTGGTCACCACGATGTAAAAAAGATATTGAGACTCTAGAAAGAGTACAGAGGAGAGCAACAAAGATGATCAGGGGACTGGAGGCTAAAGCATATAAAGAACGGTAGCTGGAATTGGGTATGTCTAGTTTAACGAAGAAAAGGATGAGGGGGGACATGATAGCAGTGTGCCAGTATCTCAGGGGTTGCCACAAAGAAGAGGGAGTCAAGCTTCTGGAGGCAGGTTGTTCCACTGGTTAATTGTTCTAACTGTCAGGAAGTGTCTCCTTAGTTCTAGGTTGCTTCTCTCCTTGATCAGTTTCCATCCACTGCTTCTTGTCCTGCCTTCAGGTGCTTTGGAGAATAGCTTGGCTCCCTCTTCTTTGGGGCAGCCCCTGAGATACTGGCACACTGCTATCATGTCCCCCCTCGTCCTTCTCTTCATTAAACTAGACATCCCCAATTCCAGTCGCCGTTCCTTGTGTTTTAGCCTCCAGTCCCTTGATCCTCTTTGTTGCTCTTCTCTGCACTCTTTCTAGTCTCAGCATCTTTTTTACATCGTGGTGACCAACACTGGATGCAGTATTCCAAGTGTGGCCTTACCAAGGCAGTGTGAAGTGGTATTAACACTTCACGTGATCTGAATTCTATCCCTCTGTTAATGCAGCCTAGCACTGTGTTGACTTTTTGGGCAGCAGCAGCACACTGCTGGCTCATATTTAAGTGATTATCCACTAGGACTCCGAGGTCCCTCTCACAGTTACTACCTTCTCTCAAAGGTAGCCAAATGTTTCTGCAACTATTCGGTCTTTCGTGCAGATCAGATTTGCCATCTCTTGCCCTCGCAAGCAACCCGCCTCTGTGAAAACACAACTCACCTCACAAACTAACGATGCCGTTGTGGTTTTGCCTACTCCCGGGGCCCCGGAAAGCAAAGCTGCTTTGGACTGAGCGCCATCGTCTTTCCTTCCAAATTTCCCAGATTTGACTGTGGGGAAAAAAAAGAATGGAGGGGATTGTTAAGCCAGCTGTGGGACATAGCCCGAGCGACAGGCGCAACCCAGTGTCTCGATTCAATAAAATAACTAACTCTGATTAGACCAGCCTAAAGAACGATTTTCACAGCCTCGGGAACACGCCATTATTCAAAGCTCTCTTTTGAGATCCATCATCCATTTGATAAAAGACAGCGAGGCAGTTTGGCAGGGGTGGCTGGACAAAATTCCTCTTTTGCTTTCCTTTGACAAGTTGCCACCAGGCCAAAATAAAAGAGGAACAGGCTGTGCGTGGATATGTGGGGCCTGGCGTTTTTAAGGACTTTGGGGCAAACTTGGAAGCAGCGATTCAAACTTCTGATGCTTCTTCTACTGGTATTTTAACCCTGGAATTCAACATGAATGTCTTAGAATTTATCTGTTCTAGTCTATATTCTAATCTATATTCTGTTGATTTATCTAGTCTATATTCTGTTGATATTCATGCCATTTTCAGTTTGGGGAGGGTCTCGTAGGTTAAATGGCTTCTACTTAAAAGGTCTGCATCAACAAAGCCAGCATCTTAAGAGATAAAAATTATCCATGTTCTTGTGTTTGCACAAAATTGGAAAGCACTGAAAGCCCCCCCCCCCAGAGGGAGAGGTGATTGGGAAAATATTGAAATGTGCAGAAATGAATAGACTAACAATGACAATTAAAGATAAGACAGAATCAGACTGCTATGAAATCTGGGGAACTTTTTATGATTGGCTGGAAAGAGAATATGGTTAAAAGATAGTTAACATCAATTCAGATGGAAGAAGAAGGAGCAGATAAGGAGGGAGACCCAGGCCACACAGTATTGAATAACTGGAGGTTGTATAAATATTTATAGAAGTATATACCGAGAAGGTTAGATAAATAGAAGTATTAACGTAAGAGAAAATTAATCTTATTGTATATAATACAGATAGGGAAATTTGGAGAGAGGAGTTGCTCGGACGTTACCCCTGAATTGTATCTGAAGAGGGATGAAAGGGAAGAAAGGAGAGGAGAGAGAAAAGAGTAAAGGAGGGGAGAAGTGGTGAAGGAAAGAGAGGAAGAGGGAAGAAAGGGAGAAAGAAGGTAGAGAAGAAGGAATGTGGATACAGTGAAAGGGGAAATGGGCGAGCAACACCAAAAGTCATGTGTACGTATTTATTTCATTTTATCAAAAGTATCTTATATATGAACGTAAAAAGAATGTATGTTAACATCTGATAAATATCACGGTATATGTATGGGGGAGAGTTTGGAAAAAAAAATTATCCATGTTTTATTTTAACTGGGGAAAAATTCATTCTTATTTCCTAGAAGTCTAATCCATTTTTCTTTAATTCAGCGCTTGAGGGGAAAAAAAAAAGGATTAACTACATTTACAGCCTTCTGTCAATTGGTAATCCCAGTTTTATAAGCTGCGTTCCCCCATCAAGGGGGATGATGGTCCAGGTAGTCCAATCTGGCCTACCCCCTATTATAGAGAATCATGAGACTGGTGGTCCTTGACTTACAACCACAGTTGTGCCCAAAATTTCCGTGGCTAAGCAAGTTGAGTTTTGCTCCCTTTTTATAACGTTTCTTGCCCACAATTATTGTTAAATTAGTCACACAACTGTTAAGTGAGTCCGGCTTCCCTCCCCCCGTGGACTTTGCTTGTCAGAAAGTTACAAAAAGAGAATCCTATTGACAACCCCCTCCCGGGACACTGCAACCGTCATAAATGTGAGTCGGTTGCCAAGTGGCCGAATTCTGACGCAACCACCAGGTTGTCGCAATAGTCGTTAAGGGTGAAGAACAGTCTTCGGTCCCCCCTTTTTTTTCCCCTGGGCCGTCGTAACTTCGAACGGTCTCTAAACAAACTGTTTGTCAACGCTGCTAACGTCGGATGTCCTTGCTTTGACGTATGGAGCGGCAGCCATTTTCCTTCTTATGTTTTACTCTTAGAATTAGAGTTGGAATTAGATGATACTGGGGGGGGGGGCAGAGGAGGAATGTGCATGGGAGTTTAACTAGACATAACAATATTGTACCTAGGGTGAGAACCAAGGTTTTTTTTTTTAAATAGATAAGAAATGGCAGGTTGAACAACAGGAGGGGAAGCCTGCATTTCAAACTAATTGGAGAATGTGATTTATGACTGTGAATTAGAGGAGGGAATTGTGCTTTGATACTATGGGCTCAGGGGAGGGGAATCCAGATTTTGGCTTGGCCTATGTACGTGCGGATGCTATGCTACTCGAATAAAGATTCTTTAAGGCAGTGGTGGCGAACCTATGGCACGGGTGGGCATAGCCCTCTCTGTGGGCACACGTGCCGTTGCCCCAGCCTTGCTTGCCCCCGCAACCCCCTCCTCTCCAGCAGCCCCCCTGAAGGAGAGTCACCCTCAAGCATGGCCCACACGGAGCAGCGCAGCCAAGGACATGGCAGCCAGGCAGCGTAGACAAGACTCTGCTCTCACACCCCATCGTGCACAGTTGATGCTGCAGGGCGCGGGCAGAGGGTGTGGCCGCCATAGCGCTGCTGGGCTGCCAGGGCGATCTGCGGCGGGCCCTGGAGGCGGTGAGTGGTCCTGTGGGCAGGCGGCGGGTGGGGGGGGGAGTAGGGGCGGGATGGGGTGGAGCGGGGGCGGGGCCAGTTTTTGGGCACTCGGTCTCTAAAAGGTTCGCCATCACTGCTTTAAGGTAAACAATGCCGCTTTGAAGTTCTTTGAAGAGTTTCCTCTGTCGGAACCATGACACCGTCGTTAAGCCGAGGACTACTCAAAAAGAGATCGGCAAAAAAAAAAAAAAAATGCAATTACCCTGTTGGTCTTCCGAAGAATTCTTCTGCCAGTTTTTAAGCCAACGGAGGAGTTTCTGAGCACAGCTCTGCTCGCTTTGCTGCCCAATGATGGCTTTGATAGATGTAGGCTTGTATTTGTCCACCCACAGTAACACTTCGCCTCTGTTTTTATTCGATTCGCGAACTGAGCTTTTTTCCTTGGCGGGAACTGTCTTCTCCTCCTCCGGGAGTTTCTGCTCAAAATCCAGCCCTCTCCTTACTGTCCCGGATTCCTGTTTGACGGATCTGAAAGAGTCCGTCTTTTCCGCCAGGGAGGTTTTCTTGCGGCAGTTGGAGTCCGGCTTTGCGGGGCTGACTTTCTTCTTTTCGGCTTTCGTTTCTGTTTTTGTTTTCTTGGCCTTCGAAAAAAGAAAAGAACAACGAAGGCAGTTCTTCGCAAACTGACGTGACAGGCAAAAATCCCCCCAAAACCCAAGACATCATAAACCATGGAGTGCAACGGCTCAGATTCATATATTAAGATTAAGCCGAAACCAAAATTGCAGTGTCCAACATGAACCTAAATCACTGCAGTGCTTAGAAATCTATATAAATAAAAATGTAAATGTTCGTTTGTTCAAAATCTTAATTCTCCGAAAGTTCTTCACCGACTGTGTTGAAATTTTGACACAACGTTGCATTTGAATACGCGTGTTTTTATATACCTATATTATATAAATGTCACACCTGTGACAGGTAAAAACATGCTTTTTTTGAAAAACAGCGCCATCTGTTGGACGTAAAAACACACGCTACGATTTCAGACAATCTCTATATCTGCACAGACAATGGAAAAACAAAAAATATTGTATACCCACAAGCATTGTGAAATTAAACGTATTACAAACGTGCACTTTCTCTTTTCTTTCTTTTCCATTGAACCAGACTGAGCCACAGCAACGCGTGGCTGGGGACAGCTAGTCCTAGAATATTTTGGGAGTGTATTAGGAAGTTCGCTCGATTATATTATTCATGCCAAGCCAAAGGAATTCTTCTCCCCGTCTCCTTTTGCAATTACCACGTTTATTATGATGGTTTAGTTTATAGTGGAGGGACTAGGATCTGTTTTCTACACACCCGAGAGGCAATAGGGCAGGGGTGTCCAACCTTGGCCACTGTAAGGCCTGTGGACTTCAATTCCCAGAATTCCCCAGCCAGCCATGAAAAATGTATATTTTAAATGCTTGTTTAGGTTATTTATTTATTTGGCACACACATTCTTTGCTTCAAAAACCTCTCAGATGTTATCCGTCACGCATTCAGCTCTAAACTGGCACATTCTTTCTTTCTTTTGTTCCCCTCCCGTATCTGAAACATTGTACCATGATTTAGGGAGAAAGCAACAAGTTCTAAGCCCATCTGTGTCCAATCTCCCCTGCTTTTATTTGATTTATACCTTGATTTTCTGCCCTGGCAAAGCACATAAAAGTGAGTTTCAGTACCTCCGCTCTGTCTGGATTTAATTTTGTCCTGTAAATCTTTCATTCACAAACTCGGGTATTCTTCAAGAAACCAACTACGTGAAATTAGATGGCAATGAGCAGTAGTTGTTATTTTCACAGCCTCAACACCCTAGTTTAATACGGACTCTGACGGGCAAAGGGATACGTAGGATGGACCCTCTGGGATGCTACAAGTCAACAGCCTAGGTGTCAAATAATCCTGGAGCACCACAAATAGGCACAGTGTGGTGGGCTCACACCAGGTCCAAAGCACCTAGTCCAAATGTCTTCATCTCCCTTCTTTCCACAGTTGCATTTAAGCAAATTCCCTCTGGAGCACATGGAAAGAGACAAGTTTACTTTTCTCATTTCTTCCCGATGTAGTGGATTCCTCTCACCTTCTAGATGAGGGGTCCCCAACCTATGGGCCATGGCCCGGTAGCAGGCCTAGGCCTGCTGCCATCAGGCCGCAGGACAGACTGGCCAGTGTGCAGACATCTGCGCGCACCCCCCCTCACTCGCACTAGCACTGTGGCCGGAGGGTGCAAAAACAGGACCCCCCCCCATGCCTTGGGGCGCAAAAATAGGATGCTGCCACCGTGCCTCAGGGCACGAAAACGGGCCGCTGATACGGGGTGCAAAAATAGGGAACTGCCACGCGGTGGGGCACAAAAAGAGGCCGCTGAGGTGCTGCAAGATGCAAAAATGCATGCTGCCGCGCTGCGGGCCACAAAAAACAGGCTGCTGCCGCGCTGCAAGGCGCAAAAATGGACGCTGCCATGCCGCGGGGTGTGGAAACAGGACGCCGCAGCGCTGCAGGGCGCGGAAATGAGGCGCTGCGCCATGCAAGAATGGGGCAGGGTTAGTATCACACGGGTGCTAGCCCCGCCCCACTTGCGGCGTGCACACACGTGTAAAATGCTTCCCCCTCCCTTTTCCTTTGGTCTGCCAACTGAGAAAGGTTGGTGACCTCTGTTCTAGAGCAACCAGGAAACCCCAACCATCGTCGCATGACCCCTCCCTCAGTGACAGCATCCTTTCCCAGCTCTTACATGACAAGTCTTTTCCTGGCTGTCAATCGTCCTCCCCGCCTAGCGCAATTGTGGGAATGGCAGGAGGTAGGAATGACGAGCCGGGAATCACTCCAGTGTGTACCAACCTCTGTTTCAGCTGCTATTTCATACTTGGACCTCTTCCCTGGAGTATTTCGTATCAGATCGAACAGCCCGTCTTCATCAATAATCTTCGTTCCTAAAGCTGATGCCTGTCACAAAAATTCAGACTTGAGGCTAAGTCCGATTTATACAGTGACTGTGCGTCAAAACACGTGGAAAAACAAATAGGAGGAGCTCGACCTATTCTCCAAAGCAATCAAAAGCAGGACAAGAAGCAATGAATGGAAACTAACTAGTGGCTAGAATGCAGAACTGCAGGCTACTTCTGCCGCCTGCCGCCTGCCAACAGTTTGGCAGTTCGATCCTGACCGGCTCAAGGTTGACTCAGCCTTCTGTGGTTGGTAAAATGAGGACCCAGATTGTTGGGGGCAATGGGCTGACTCTGTAAACCGCTTAGAGGGCTGTAAAGCACTGTGAAGTGGTATATAAGTCTTATTGCTATCTATCTGCCTTCCTTCCTTCCTTCCTTCCTTCCTTCCTTCCTTCCTTCCTTCCTTCCTTCCTTCCTTCCTTCCTTCCTTCCTTCCTTCCTTCCTTCCTTCCCTCCCAGTGATTAGAATGAGTATTGCAGGCTGATTTTGCTCATTGCCAGCAGTTTGATTCTCTCCGGCTCAAGGCTGACTCAGCCTTCCATCCTTCTGAGGCCGGTAAAATGAGGACCTCCGATTGTTGGGGGCCAATATGCTGACTCTCTAAACCGCTCAGAGAGGACTAGTTAAGCACTGTGAAGCAGTATATTCGGTAAATCTAAGCGCTATTGCTATTGCTCTCGCAATCACTTACCTTTTCACACTTGGATACGCCACAGTCTCGGCCTTTAACAAGGTAATTTGTCTTCTTGCTGATGTTTCCAGTGACTTTCCCCCCGTACCGCTCAATCAGAGACTTGGCCTCATCGCGTTCAACAGATTCCAGGACTCCGGTGATCACAAACGTCATGCCTTCCAGGCAATTTTCACCGCCCTAAAAATAAAAAATAAATGCCAAAGGAAAAAAAAAAAAGAAAAAAAAAAGGGATGACCAGAAGTATTTGGTTTATGGCGCTAGCCAGCTGCAGAGCCTAGAGCAAGAGTAGGCAACCTTGGCTCTTTTATGACTTGTGGACTTCAATACCCAGAATTCCTGAACCAGCCATGCCGACTCAGGGATTCTGGGAGTTGAAGTCCACGGGTCATAAAAGAGCCCAGGGTGCCTATCCCTGTGTCTAGAGAGAGGCTTCTGAGAACAGTTAATGAAAGGACGAGCTGCTGACTTGCCTCAATTTGTTTTAGACTTACTTGGGGTATTTCTTTTGAGCCGAGGGCCTTTGGACCTTCCCGGTTGAGGAAGCTTCTGTAGGCCGTGTAATTGGTCCGCTTCTTTTCTGCCGAGTCCTCGGGACTGATGGACTTCAAAAGAAAAAAACAAAATCTACTGCACAGGTGACATTTGTCTAATTCTGCTTGGGGCCATCTTGGCAAAGGAAGTGGCATTAACGAAAAAATAAACATGGTCCACGTAGACCTTAAGAGGGTGTAGACCTTTCAAGTTCTACATTCATTCAACACTTCCATCCCACCCCCTTGAAGCGTTTACACCAGGGGTGTCCAATCTGGGCAATTTTAAGACTTGTGGACTTCAATTCCCAGAATCCCCCAGCCATAGGTCTTAAAAATGGCCACGGTTGGACACCTCTGGCTTACACAAAAGAGACTCAATGTGTTTTCACCTGCGGTAGTTACTGAATCACACTGGATCATTTACTGTCCTTATATGGACTCTTCTCTCAGTGATTATGCATTCATCCTCATGGATCTAATATCCTTCGGCATCCACTGCGCCCACCTCTCACCTTTTATGACTCCCATTTGACATCTGAGTCTTCCTTTGATGCATTTCTGTCCACTGGCTTTGCCAGCAAAATAATAGTATAGCCACCTACAACATCCTTCTCCTAAATGATCCTACTGGGGTCCACGTTTAGAGACAGAGTTAAAACGGAACTCACGAGAGCCAAAGTCACTTGAAGCAGAGATCTTAAAAGCTTAATAAATAAATAAGTGCTTTTGGTGTTGCACGTAGCACTTCTCTCTTTGTTCAGTAAAGCAACGTTACTACCTTGAAACCTTGGGTCCCTTTTTTTACTTTGCATATGGCTCAATCCTGGACATAGCGCCACCAGCTTTTTTAAGGTATCAACTTGTATGTTGATATACGATGTGTGTATGTATGTGTTTGTGTATGTGTGTGTGTATGTGTTGTATAATCTCAGAAGGGTATGTCTGGCTGATGAGAGTTAATCAGCTCCAAATAGCTATTCCAGTCCCCCTTAATTCTGTTAGCAATCCAAAAATTTAGGAAATGTATGTATGTATGTATGTATGTATGTGTTATCTGTGTATGTATGTATATATATGTGTGTATGTATGTATATATGTGTTGTATAATCTCAGAAGGGTATGTCTGGCTGATGAGAGTTAATCAGCTCCAAATAGCTATTCCAGTCCCCCTTAATTCTGTTAGCAATCCAAAAATTTAGGAAATGTATGTATGTGTTATCTGTGTATGTATGTATATATAAGTATATGTGTGTATGTATGTATATATGTGTATGTATTTATGTATGTATAAAAATATACATATATACATATGTGTATGTGTGTATGTGTATGTATGTATGTATCTATGTATAAAAAAGTTACTGAGCTTTCATCAGCCAAACTACTGATGGCATCAGAGTTAGAATGCTAGGTGATTAGGGAGCTTGCCTATATACAGCTGCCTGTCTCACCTAGCTGTATATAGGCAAGCTCCCTAATCACCTACCATTCTAACTCTGATGAAGTCAGTAGTTTGGCTGATGAAAGCTCAGTAAGTAACTTTTTTACTCACAGGCTTGTTTATATTAAGCAGTCCTGTTTATTTTTATCCTGGTGTTCGTTTTTCTTATATTTTTATTGATATGCCCAGGATTCGCATTTTTAATGATATTAAGGACAAGTATGTATGTATGTATATATACTGCTAAAAAAAAATAAAGGGAACACAAATGTATAGGATTTTATATGTTTGGGTTCCCTTTATTTTTTTGAGCAGTATATATATATGTGTGTGTATATATGTGTGTGTATGTATATGTGTATATATGTGCGCATTTATATATGTATGTATGTGTATATATATGTGTGTGTGTGTGTGTGTATGTATATATGTAGGTCTTTGGTTATTCGGGTTTTCTCCTGCGTAAAATTGGAAGTGTCTTGGCGACGTTTCGATGAAGTCTCATTCATCATCTTCAGGCTGGTGCTTTCAGCTTCGTGCTCCTAGAAGCAATGCTGAAGATGATGAATGAGACTTCGTCGAAATGTCGCCAAGACACTTCCAATTTTACGCGGGAGAAAACCCGAATAACCAAAGACCTACATACAAACACCCGCGAAAACCTCAGAAAACATGTATGTATGTATGTGTGTGTGTGTGTACATGTGTGTATATATGTTTGTATATATATATATACACACACACATTCATATACGTATATACACACACACACACATATCTCCCTTCTCACACTGATGATGTTACCTAGCTGGGTTATAAAACGTCTGCAAACCCTCCCCAACAATTTCAGAGAACCCCAAACACCCCATAGACATTCACGGTTAACGATCACGCCAACCAAAATCTTTCCTCAAGACGCTCCTACCTTGGGTTGTTCAGGAGAAACCTTCACCTTTGTAGGTGTCTTGATTTTGGGCGAAATTGTTTTCCCGGCTGGAGTTACCGTTTCCTTCTTGAGGCTCTCTCCTTTGGAGGTCCCATTTTCGGTTTTGATAGCTCCGGCTTTTGGCTTGAGTGGAGTTAACCTGGAGGAAGCCTTCGACGACCCCCCTGTAGTCCCCCAATCCACCACCTCCTTCGTCGCAGAAGATTCTGGGTGGAGAACACTGTCTGACTGAATCTGATCCTTTGCGGAATGAGGTTGAGAATCTAAAGCGGAAATTGTGGGTTTCCCTGTAGAGAGAATGACAAATTTTAAGGATAAGTGAAGGTGACCAAAACCCTAACAAAGCCTTTTTTTAAAAAAATAAACAATTACCTTTGTGAGCCTGGTTATTTTTTTCTCTTTCCCCCGATTTTGACGGTTGACCTTCCTCTTTTCGAGGCTAAAATAATAAGCAGACATTGTGTCTTGGTTTTTGTTTTGCTGTCATTGGGATGAAGTTATTACTGGCAACAATTTCAGAACGTTTCTACAGCTGATGTTTTCCTTCCCTCCAAACCATCAAAGCAAAACATTCCAACGTTCAAATGGACGCATTTCTTTCCCTCCTATTAAGCAGAGGCTGATCCAGAGCACAAGTAACGGGATTCAGTCCAGACCCTGGATATCAGGCAGAGATACCAAGCCTCTTCGCTCGTCAGGCCCGGTGGGTGAAGCAGTTCAGGGGAAGGAGAAAATAGCCCGAAGTTTCAACTCATCCCATGTCACACATCAGTTACAATAGATAGCGATTAGATTATGTTGTTGTTGTTAGTTGCGAAATCGTGTCCGACCCATTGCGACCCCATGGACCACGTTCCTCCAGGCCTTCCTGTCCTCTACCATCTTCTGGAATCCCTTTAAACTCACACCTCCTGCTTCAGTGACCTCCTTCTCTGCCGTCCCCTTCTTCTCTTGCCCTCCATCTTTCCCAGCATCAGGCTCTTCTCCAGTGAGTCCTTCCTTCTCATTAGGTGGCCAAAGTACTTGAGTTTCAACTTCAGGATCTGGCCTTCTAAAGAGCAGTCGGGGTTGCTCTCCTCTAGGACTGACCAGTTGGATCGCCTTGCAGTCCAGGGGACTCGCAGGAGTCTTCTCCAGCACCAGAGTTCAAAGGCCTCCATTCTTTGGCGCTCAGCCTTTCTTATGGTCCAACTTTCACAGCCATACATTGCCACTGGGAAAACCATAGTCTTGATTATACGCATGTATTTTATAGAAGCAAATATTTCCCACTTACCTTTTTCTTTCTGGGTGTCTCATCCAGCATAGCCAACGTTTGTGCAAATTCTTCATCTTCGTGCAATTGTCTTTCCCACTGCAAACAGTACAAAACCTAGTGTGAAACTGAAGTTTTAACACATGGCTGGAGAGTAAAACGAGATCATCTCTGTCTGCCCAAGAAGGACTTAGGGGTGATGTGATGGCAGTTTTCCAATATCTAAGGGGCTGCCACAAAAAAAGAGGGGTTCAACTTGTTCTCTAAAGCACCTGAGGGCAGGACAAGAAGCAACGGGTGGAAACCAATCAAGGAGAGAAGCAACATGGAATTAAGGAGAAATTTCTTGACAGTGAGAACGATTAATCAGTGGAATGATTTGCCTCCAGAAGTTGTGGGTGCTCCAACACAGGAGGCCTTTAAGAAGAGATTGGACAACCATCTGTCTGAAATAATCAAGGAGAGAAGCAACCTAGAACTAAGGAGAATTTTCCTGACAGTGAAAACAATTAATCAGTGGAACAACTCCAGAAGCTGTGGATGCTCCAACACTGGAGGTTTTTAAGAAGAGACTGGACAACCATTTGTCTGAAATGGTATCGGGTTTCCTGCCTGAGCAGGGGTTGGACTAGAAGACCTCCAAGGTGCCTTCCAACTATTCTATTCTATTCTATTCTATTCTATTCTATTCTATTCTATTCTATTCTATTCTATTCTATTCTATTCTATTCTATTCTATTCTATTCTATTCTATTCTGTGACTGTTCTGTTCTATTCTGTTCTTATTCCATTCCACATTCTATTCTATATTCTGTTCTATCCTATTCTATATTCTATTCTATATTCTATTCTATTCTATTCTATTCTATTCTATTCTATTCTATTCTATTCTATTCTATTCTATTCTATTCTATTCTATTCTATTCTATTCTATTCTATTCTATTCCTAATTCTAATTCTAATTCTACTCTACTCTGTATTCTTCCTGCCTGAGCAGGGGGTTGGACTGGAAGACCTCCAAAGTCCCTTTCAACTTTGTTATGCTGTTATTCTGTACTTTGTCAATGTGATTTGCTTGGTGACCAAGAGGTATTAAAGTACATAATGTCACTGGAAAGGCGGAAAGATTTTTAGGGTGGTTTTTTTTTTGCATTCTGAGAGATGGTATCAATTTTTCACCCTAAAACCATGAAAAATCAATCCAATTTTTGGGAGAAGGAAGGAAGGAACGTAGCTGTCCTCACAAATCTCCCTGAAGCTTTTTTTATATATATATATATATATATATATGCATATGCCGCAGGCTGCGAAGGATTACAACATACCCCTTACTGGGATGTGAGACTGAAGGCCACACATCTTTCACAGAAATGATTAAACTAACACAATTCCAAAATTCAATTATTTCCTGGTGCAAATATAAAACCAGATCTGATTTTCAATGATTCAGTTGAACAGAGTGAGGGAAAAAAAAATGACTCAATTTTTTTCCTTCATTTCGCTTCAGCACAATACAGCATCCTGTTATTATCTTTATTTATTGCCTTTTTTTGGGAGGGGGGAGGAAAACTAACCTGTTCCCCCCCCCCCAAGTGACACTGGGAACATTACCCAAATCTAATTTTGGGCCAAGTATAACATCAAAAACTGCCTCCCCACACAATTCGGATACATAACATTATTAGCAAAAATCCCACAGGCTCTACGTTTATATGATCGTAAGCAGGAGGTTATTCAGCTAAAGAGATAGCATTCATATTTCTTATTTTAGTATGAAATTGAAGCCAGACCAAGAGTAATTGTGGAAATCAAAGAAATGAAATGGGACACATATACCTCCCTCTCTTTCTCTCTCTCTCACACATGTATACCCAGACCTTTAATCTTTCCAAATTAACAGTTTGACAACTCTGACAGCATCTTAATTCTGAAAGGCACATAGAATTATTTATTTTCCTTGTGCACTGTGACTTTTTTTTTTTTTACGGCATGCCTAGGAAAAATTGAAGCTCTACTATAACCATCTTCTTCCCCCAGTACAGAATTGGATTGAAAAGAATACCAATGTGAAAATAAAATTATACATTACGATAATGTAAAACTGGGAAATGCTATTTACAAAAGCAAAGCCATTTAGTCCTTGGGAGGTGATGATCACCACTAACCTAAAACTGGGCTCATATAATCCTAACCCCCAAGCAGAAGTTTCATATATTACACATTCTTTAATTTCAATCCATTTGCATCAAAGTCTTTGTCTAGGGCAGGGGTAGGCAACCTCGGCTCTTTTATGACTCATGGACTTCCACTCCCAGAATTCCTGAGTCAGCTACGCTGTCCATGAGTCATAAAAGAACCGAGGTTGCCTACCCCTGGTCTAGGAAAATCTTGGTTACCCAAGGTCTGAAAATTCTGCATATCAAAGGTTTAAATTGGAATATTGGTAAGAAGCTAAAAATTATGTAAAAACTAATATCAGGATATGGATTGTTTATGAAGACTGAATGTAATTAAGATACGTATCAGCTAAAAATTTATCGATAAATGTAATGATGATGTCTTTGTTGAGTTAATATAATTAGAAATGTACTGGTTTGAATACGAGATAGTAAATGTTAAGGGGAAAAAGAGAAGAAATATCTGATGTTGTAACCTGAGATTTACACTAAAGATTTTGTTATTGAATTACTGATTAACCCAGTCACCACGTTGCTTTTTAAATACTCAAATGTAAAATTGGGAAAATTAATAAAAAATATTTTTTTTTAAAAAAAAAGCCTTTGTCTGATGGTTAATGACCGCAAATAAAAGTTATTTGATTTATCCAAGCCCAAGATTGCTCCGAAGGAGTTGAATTCGTAAGAGAGATTCAGCTCTCTTGATGTCACATCGATGCCAATTTTGGACACCGTCTCAGATATAATAATTATGGAAATCTCTTATGTTACCTTAGACTTCTCTTCCAACTGTAATTCTTTAGCGATAGCCTCATCACTGATGGTGGAATCCTTGCTTGGCCACGGCTGCATCACACCGAAAGGAGAACCAGAATGAGATTAGTCCTGCGTTCATATTTACGTTCATTTTGTTAACTCAGTTAAGGTGACAACAGTTTAAGGCTGGCTTGCTCTTTTGTTTTCTCTGCTGGACACATGCTCAAAAGCACTCTTCTCGTGTCCGTTGGCTTGTTTGTTTGTTTCAATTTATAGGCCGCTCGTAGTAAAAGACTGTATGATTAAATGGGCCCAGAATATTCAGGAGCCGATTTCATTGGATTTATGGGAGGTAATTTGGATTAGAAATGTTAAATTTACACAGGCTCAAAATTTGAGGGAAAATTTTTATAAAATGTTTTATAGATGGCATCTGGATCCTAAAAAGTTGTCTGGTATGTACCTGAACCTGCAACCTAAATGTTGGAGATGTAGTTGCTTGGATGCAACCTATTTTCATGTTAGGTGGACTTATAAAAATATTAAAGCCTTCTGGATTATGATTTGGTGGAATATTCAAAAGGTTTTTAAAAGGAAGATTAAGTTTACTCCCCAGTTGTTTCTTTTGGGTTTTTTTGTGGATTTTGATGCTAAAGAAACTATCTTAATATTGAATTTAATAACAGCAGCAAGATTATTGGTGGGTCAATATTGGAAGAAGGATACTCTGCCTTCTTTAGAAGAATGGGTATTTAAGGTTTCTAATTTAGCAGAAATGGCTAAAATTTCTGCTTATTTAAAGGACCATTCACAAGAGAGATATTTTAATGTATGGAGAAGATGGATAGAATAGGTTCAGAAGAAGTATGGAACTACAAAGTTTCACTTATCTTATGAGTAATGAATTTGTTTATAAACTTATGATGTTAAAGTTTGAAGAGAGTTAGGGGTTAGTATGATTTTGGTTATTGTATAATTAGTAAACTTAAATAGATTATGTTTAATATGTTTGTATAACCCTGTACTTGGCTCTGGGAAGTGGGGGGGGGGGTAGGGGGGCTAGGGGGGTAGGGGGAGGATGGGTTGAAGTTTAAGTAGCTCAGATAAGTAGAAATAGTTTTATTGTATATAATATTGATGTTTTAATTTGGAGAGAGGAATTGCTCGGGCATTTCCCCCAGATTACATCCGGAGTAAGAAGATAGGAGGAAGGGGAGAAGTAAGTAGGAAGGTTGAGGAGAAGGGGAGAGTGAGGAAGAAGAGGGAAAGAGAGAAGTAGGTTAGAGGGAGGATGCGGTTTGGGGGGAAATGGGTGAGCAATACCGAAAGTGGTGTGTATCAATTTGCTTTATTTTTTATCTGAAGTATTTTTATGAATGTAATGCATTGTATAATTGAAAATAAAACATTTTTACAAAAAAAAAAAAAAAAAAACTAAAAAAAAATGTATAGGCCGCTCGTAACTCTGCCAAGCCAACTCTGGGCATCTGCCAGTCCCACCACAATAAAACAATTACAGGATCAAAATATGAAAACATCAGGTGTTAAAAGCCGCAAGGTCCATATGATGAGAACCAAGGTCTAACTGAACCGGATCACAGAACGTTGTCGCCTCTACAGACAGCCCTCGACTTTCAACGCTTCGTTTAGTGACCGTTCAACGTTATAACGGCACTGAAAGAGAGTGACTGATGACCGTTTTTCACATCTACGACCGTTGCAGCATCCCCAATGGTCACATGATCCAAACTGAGAGGCTTAGCAACTGACATGTTCTTATGACTGTTTGCAGCATCCTTGGGAATCACGTGATCCCTTTTTGCGACTTTCTGACCAGCCAAGTCCACGAGGAAGCCGGATACGCTTAACGACCGGGTTACTAACTTAACAGATGCCAATGGTTCACTTAACAACCGGGGTAAGAAAAGTCGCTAAAATGGGGCAAAACTCACCTGGCCAATGTTTCACTTAGCGACATAAATTTTGGGCTCAACATTGGGGCTCCAGAACTACCTGTGGCCTGTTTACAATCATGGGTGAATTTGGGAGAATTCCTGCCTCGTAAATGATCTGCAGCAAGGAGCGGGACAAGCGATACGCTGGCGTTACTCACTTCTTTTCGTTTGCTTGATACCAGCTTCTTCTCCGACCGTTGAACGCTGGCAGTCCCAAAGTAATCAATGACAGATGTCGGTGTCAGTTTCACCGGAGATAAGGGTTTGCTTTTGACTTTTGGTTTGGGAGCCGGCTGGGATATTCCCGTCGTTCCTGGATTAATCTTCACCGACGTCTCAAACTGTTTAACTTTCTTCTTCACAAAGTCCTCGTCTTCATCTGAGTGACAAAAACAAAATGGGGAGGGGAGGGGGGGAAAGAAACGTTTAATGATTTCCCAGGAACAAGATGCCCGACAAGGTCAGCGGGAAGCTGATTCTAAACTCGCGACGTTGTCAAAAAAAAAATAATAAATCACAAAGACATGGAAAGCGACTGATCAGATCGTATGAAGAAGATCTCTCAATCTGGTTCGGACTTTCCTGAATATATTATCCTCTGCGAAAGGAGAGAGAGAGAGAAAAAAAAAATCACCTCTATTTATTCAAATAGATTCTGCTTTTAAAGTTGATTGGGATGGGGAGGGGGTTGGCAGTTTCAAGAGCAAAAAAAATCTCCTCCAGGAAATTGTTCAATCTTTAGCCGCTGATTAAAAGAAGAATTCCTACCAATTCAAAATGGGAAAGCCATCCCATGTCTTGAGTTTTAATCAGGGACAATTTAAATACTCGGGATACAGTAGTTACGCCTCTTCAGAGAGAAAGCATACCACCATCGGTGATGTCTCCATTAGCAAGGCATATTTACCAAAAAATAAATGCTCAAAAATGGCAATCAGCGTCCTTGGCAGACTCATTTTTGTTCTGAAAACGCATATTTATCAGTTCCAACTTGAAATATTACTGTATCTTTATTCAACCACTACCCTCCAGTCAATGATATGGGAAGAGGCTTTCGTGCTTTCCTACGGCGATGTTCAAATTGCCTGCAATTCTAGCATGAGTAATTGGAGTAACATGGTTACGGCGCTCTTAAGGGAAATGTCAAACTCTAGACTATAATAAAAACGTAAAATTGATCCGCTCAATCTATTCAGGCCTTAATCCCATTGTTCACGCTAAAGAAATTTAAACAGATATGAATACATCTTCAAATTACTAGGGCAGCAATTTTGACCACGGCCTCCTGCTGGCTTTACCGTTTATTTTTAAAATATTACTTCCTAGCATTTGCTAGTGATTAAGTCCTAGCAACTTTTTAAAAAAACAAAAACAAAAAACCAGGCAGTGTAACCTTTTTTTTGAAAGCTCACAAGAGCTAAAACGTAAATAAGACTTCTTCTTAAAAAAATTAGAGCTGGTATTACAATTGAAATGGAGTGGAAATAATTCTAATATTTTTTATTTATATATAAACATTATATATATATTATGCACGTATGTATTGTGTGTGTGTATTTGTGTATATATGTGTATGCATGTATGTGTATATGTATGTATGCGTATATCTATGTATGTGTATATGTATGTATGTATGTGTATATGTATGTATGTGTATATGTGTATATGTATGTATATGTTGGTATTTTTTTCAAAACGTGGCTGAGAACCAACAGACATAATCAGGCGTGTGGGTCAAATTAAGCTGTTCACTGACAGGGAATTTGTTCTTATCACTTGACAAAACTATTCTTTACTTCACGGCTGACCTCGACCAAAGTTTTTGCACCCGCGCAGAAAGCCACTTCCAAGAGCTCAAGGTTGTTTACAGTGAGACAAAAGAAACAATACAAGCTGATTAAAAAAAAAAAAATACAATGTTAACTGTAAACTTTCTGTCCTTATCTAACTGAGATAGGGGGCCCTTTGATCATCATTAAGATTGAAATAGCCCGGGAACAATATGTTCCTCGGTGTCTTCAGGCCAAGAGGCTGGGACACCCCTTATCTTGGAATGCCCCAGAGGGTTGCAAAGACGATCCCAGGGAAGGCACGAGAAGTTTGCCAAGATTTGCAAGGAGGCGATGTCATCCCGCACCTTTGCCCTCTCGAATTTCATAACCAGCAAGGATACACACAGCAGAGTGGCCTGCAAGCTTGTTGCAGAATTCCCCACGCACCGTTCGGAAGGCACAAAAGGATGCATGGGGAGACAAGTTGAGATCATCCCCACTGGAGAGGATGACTTTAACTGGTCTACAGTCCTTCTAGTACAGGGCTCTTCCAACTTGGCCCTTTGATGACTGGTGGACTTCAACTCCCAGAATTCCTCAGCCAGCCTCCATTTTGTTTGTTAGATTTAAGACAGGGCTCTTCCAACTTGGCCCTTTGATGACTGGTGGACTTCAACTCCCAGAATTCCTCAGCCAGCCTCCATTTTGTTTGTTAGATTTAAGACAGGGGTCTTCAAACTTGGCCCTTTGATGACTGGTGGACTTCAACTCCCAGAATTCCTCAGCCAGCCTCCATTTTGTTTGTTAGATTTAAGACAGGGCTCTTCCAACTTGGCCCTATGATGACTGGTGGACTTCAACTCCCAGAATTCCTTAGCCAGCCTCCATTTTGTTTGTTAGATTTAAGACAGGGCTCTTCCAACTTGGCCCTATGATGACTGGTGGACTTCAACTCCCAGAATTCCTCAGCCAGCCTCCATTTTGTTTGTTAGATTTAAGACAGGGGTCTTCCAACTTGGCCCTTTGATGACTGGTGGACTTCAACGCCCAGAATTCCTCAGCCAGCCTCCATTTTGTTTGTTAGATTTAAGACAGGGGTCTTCCAACTTGGCCCTATGATGACTGGTGGACTTCAACTCCCAGAATTCCTCAGCCAGCCTCCATTTTGTTTGTTAGATTTAAGACAGGGGTCTTCAAACTTGGCCCTTTGATGACTGGTGGACTTCAACTCTCAGAATTCCTCAGCCAGCCTCCATTTTGTTTGTTAGATTTAAGACAGGGGTCTTTCCTACTTGGCCCTATGATGACTGGTGGACTTCAACTCCCAGAATTCCTTAGCCAGCCTCCATTTTGTTTGTTAGATTTAAGACAGGGGTCTTTCCTACTTGGCCCTATGATGACTGGTGGACTTCAACTCCCAGAATTCCTCAGCCAGCCTCCATTTTGTTTGTTAGATTTAAGACAGGGGTCTTCAAACTTGGCCCTTTGATGACTGGTGGACTTCAACTCCCAGAATTCCTCAGCCAGCCTCCATTTTGTTTGTTAGATTTAAGACAGGGCTCTTCCAACTTGGCCCTTTGATGACTGGTGGACTTCAACTCCCAGAATTCCTCAGCCAGCCTCCATTTTGTTTGTTAGATTTAAGACAGGGGTCTTTCCTACTTGGCCCTATGATGACTGGTGGACTTCAACTCCCAGAATTCCTTAGCCAGCCTCCATTTTGTTTGTTAGATTTAAGACAGGGGTCTTTCCTACTTGGCCCTATGATGACTGGTGGACTTCAACTCCCAGAATTCCTCAGCCAGCCTCCATTTTGTTTGTTAGATTTAAGACAGGGGTCTTCCAACTTGGCCCTTTGATGACTGGTGGACTTCAACGCCCAGAATTCCTCAGCCAGCCTCCATTTTGTTTGTTAGATTTAAGACAGGGGTCTTTCCTACTTGGCCCTATGATGACTGGTGGACTTCAACTCCCAGAATTCCTCAGCCAGCCTCCATTTTGTTTGTTAGATTTAAGACAGGGGTCTTTCCTACTTGGCCCTATGATGACTGGTGGACTTCAACTCCCAGAATTCCTTAGCCAGCCTCCATTTTGTTTGTTAGATTTAAGACAGGGGTCTTTCCTACTTGGCCCTATGATGACTGGTGGACTTCAACTCCCAGAATTCCTCAGCCAGCCTCCATTTTGTTTGTTAGATTTAAGACAGGGGTCTTCCAACTTGGCCCTTTGATGACTGGTGGACTTCAACGCCCAGAATTCCTCAGCCAGCCTCCATTTTGTTTGTTAGATTTAAGACAGGGGTCTTTCCTACTTGGCCCTATGATGACTGGTGGACTTCAACTCCCAGAATTCCTTAGCCAGCCTCCATTTTGTTTGTTAGATTTAAGACAGGGGTCTTTCCTACTTGGCCCTATGATGACTGGTGGACTTCAACTCCCAGAATTCCTCAGCCAGCCTCCATTTTGTTTGTTAGATTTAAGACAGGGGTCTTCCAACTTGGCCCTTTGATGACTGGTGGACTTCAACGCCCAGAATTCCTCAGCCAGCCTCCATTTTGTTTGTTAGATTTAAGACAGGGGTCTTCCAACTTGGCCCTTTGATGACTGGTGGACTTCAACGCCCAGAATTCCTCAGCCAGCCTCCATTTTGTTTGTTAGATTTAAGACAGGGGTCTTCCAACTTGGCCCTTTGATGACTGGTGGACTTCAACGCCCAGAATTCCTCAGCCAGCCTCCATTTTGTTTGTTAGATTTAAGACAGGGGTCTTCCAACTTGGCCCTTTGATGACTGGTGGACTTCAACGCCCAGAATTCCTCAGCCAGCCTCCATTTTGTTTGTTAGATTTAAGACAGGGGTCTTCCAACTTGGCCCTTTGATGACTGGTGGACTTCAACGCCCAGAATTCCTCAGCCAGCCTCCATTTTGTTTGTTAGATTTAAGACAGGGGTCTTTCCTACTTGGCCCTATGATGACTGGTGGACTTCAACTCCCAGAATTCCTCAGCCAGCCTCCATTTTGTTTGTTAGATTTAAGACAGGGGTCTTCCAACTTGGCCCTTTGATGACTGGTGGACTTCAACGCCCAGAATTCCTCAGCCAGCCTCCATTTTGTTTGTTAGATTTAAGACAGGGGTCTTCCAACTTGGCCCTTTGATGACTGGTGGACTTCAACGCCCAGAATTCCTCAGCCAGCCTCCATTTTGTTTGTTAGATTTAAGACAGGGGTCTTCCAACTTGGCCCTTTGATGACTGGTGGACTTCAACGCCCAGAATTCTGGGAGTTGAAGTCCAGCAGTCATCAAAGGGCCAAGTTGGAAGAGCCCTGTTCTAGTAGAACTAATGAAGCCCACGTGGGCAAGATGCCAGACCAGGTTGTCTAGGAATGCCCAACCCCATCCAGAACGTGTCACTAAGGAAGGGAAGTTGAACTATCGCAGGACCAAAAGGCAGCGGAAGACTCCGCTACAACCCAGCAACAAACGATAACGTCCAGAAATTCAGATTGCAAATCGCAATCATGTGACTGCAAGTCAGTGTGTGTGTGTGGGTGTTCAAAATTTTGTGGCTGACGAAGAGTTAAAGGGAGACTAGTACAGCTATTTCAACCTCTTTAGCTCTCATCAAAGAGCTTGAAATAGCAATACTAGTCTCCCTTTAACTCAGTGGTTCTCAACTTTTTTAATGCCGCGACCCCCCAACCGGTCGTAAGTCGAGGACTACTCAACTGGTGCAGCACCGTTTGCAGAATGGGACTTTTGGCGGGCTCAGCAGGGCAGAGACAGCCTGGTCAATTCCTATTGGCTTTTGAAAGCCAATAGAATTAGACTCTATTCAAGAGAGTCTATTCTATTGGCTTTCAAAAGCCAATAGAATAAAAGGGAGGAGCACAGCTAAGGAAAAGGGGGAAAAAATGGCGGACTGCGTTGTTTGGCGACCCCCGTGAAATGGTTGTTCGACCCCAAATGGGGTCCCGACCCACAGGTTGAGAACCACTGCTTTAACTCTTTTGTCAGCCACAAAATTTTGAATTTACCGTGATCACAGTAGGGACGTCTGCCTGCAAAAAAAATGCATAATGTTTATGCCAGATAATTTCCTCAAGCATCGTTTTACAACCTGACTTCAATTTAAACAAACCCAAAATATATATATTTCCTGTGGAGCATAAAGCTCACACATTAGTAATATCTTATGGTGGATTACCTGTTTCTGAAACGTAAACCACGGGGTCCTTCTTTAGCAGCTTAGCAGGTTTTGAAGGCAACGTTCTCTCTGGCGGCTTCGATTTTTTTATTAACGGCACCTCCTCTTCCGAATCTGAATTAAACAGCATTATTATTTTTTTTTTTAATGTATCCGCCCACAAGTAAAAAAAATACCCTGAGAGAAACCCTTCCAGGGTCCCTTTAGATTTAAACCAGTCTTTCTCAGCCTTGGCAAATGTAAGATATCTGGACTTGGACTTCCAGAAATTGCCTGCCTAGCCTAGGTTAGAAGTCTTAATAACCTTCAAACTAATTACGACTAGGCAAATGGATTTTTTTTAAAAAACAAACAAACCTGAAAATCAATTTTTTGAGAGTTTTTAAAATTGATTTTTGCAAGCAGATGGGGGGGGGGCAGGAATTTTTTTTTAAAAAATGTGCAAGTGACTACAGCCTCAGCTAGGTTAAAATTCTTGTCTGCAGAGAAGCACTATGGTAATAGAAGCACCATAAAAGAGACTAGACATTCACCTGTCTGGGATGGTATAGGTTCTCCTGCTGGAGCAGGGGGCTGGACTAGAAGACCTCCAAGGTCCCTTTCAGATTCTATTCTGTTCTGTTCTGTTCTATTCTATTCTATTCTGGTTCTGTTCTGGTTCTATTCTATTCTATTCTTATTTTCCAATATCTATTCCAGTCTACCCTACCCTATTCTATTCTTCATTCCTCTATTCTGTTCTATTCTATTCTTCTATTCTATTCTTTCATAATTCTATTCTATTCTTCATTCCTCTATTCTATTCTATTCTTCTATTCTATTCTATTATTATTATTTTCCAGTATCTATTCTAGTCTACCCTATTCTATTCTTCATTCCTCTATTCTATTCTATTCTATTCTTCATATTCTACTCTACTTCTATTCTATTCTAATTAATTTCTAATATTTATTCTAGTCTACCTTATTCTATTCTTCATTCCTCTATTCTATTCTATTCTATTCTTCATTTATTCTACTCTACTTCTATTCTATTCTAATTAATTTCTAATATCTATTCTAGTCTACCCTATTCTATTCTTCATTCCTCTATTCTATTCTATTCTATTCTATTCTATTTTATTCTATATTCTATTCTTCATTTATTCTACTTCTATTCTATTCTATTCTTATTATTTTCCAATATCTATTCTAGTCTACCCTATTCTATTCTTCATTCTTCTATTCTATTCTATTCTATTCTATTCTATTCTATTCTATTCTATTCTATTCTATTCTATTCTATTCTATTCTATTCTATTCTTATCATTATGGACAAGATCTTAGTAATCCTTTGTGATCTAGTTCTCAGAAAGTCCCTGAATCAAACCTCAGAATCAATGAAAGTACAAGAGATTAAAAAAAAAAAAAAATCAGAGTCCTTGGATCACATCTACTAGTTAAACGGATTGCAGTGAACTGAATGGGAAAAAGTCCAACATAATGAAGCATGATACTAAGGTTATGTTTGAACCTGGTACCTTCCAGGTATATATATATTTTTTTTTACAGTATTATCCATCATTTCTGGCCCCAATGGCTGACACTAATGGAAGCTGTAGCTCAAAGCAGCTGAAAGGCACTGCCTGGTAGAAGGCTTTAAAGAGAAGTTTTGCCCAGTTAATTTCATGTGAAACCAGTAATTTCATTGTGAATCCAGGGAGGCCTTAATTCTAGATAACACATCTTACATAATTTAGGAGTGAAAATTATTGGAGGGGGGGAAAAAAACCTATGGAGATTTTCCAGTTGTCTCTCCGGAAAAACCTCAGCAAACAGAAATCACCGCAGAGACGTAAAATAAACCTGGAACATTAGTTTTCTGGCTTACCTGAATCATAGATGATCCTCTTTTTCTTGTTCACCTGTTTTTGCTTGAAATCACCTTCGTGAGATGAGCTTTTCACCTAAGGGAAGGGGCTCGTTATTCATCAGAACAATTCTGTCAATCTTAACCCGATTATAAAACGCTGCATGAATCTGTAAACTTACCTTGTGGAGGAACCATTTTCATCACCCTAAACCAGGGAT
This sequence comes from Crotalus adamanteus, assembly GCA_039797435.1. Classification (NCBI taxonomy): domain Eukaryota; kingdom Metazoa; phylum Chordata; class Lepidosauria; order Squamata; family Viperidae; genus Crotalus; species Crotalus adamanteus. Next base: position 82,186,044 of record CM077924.1, read on the forward strand.
AGGCAACCTTGGCTCTTTTATGACTGGTGGACTTCAACTCCCAGAATTCTTGAGCCAGCCTGGCTCAGCTTGGAAACCTCTCCCTTTCCCCTCAGCATGGCTGGCTCAGGAATTCTGGGAGTTGAAGTCCACGAGTCATAAAGCGGCCTAGTCCTAGTGCAGGGGTAGCAACCTTGGCTCTTTCAATACTCGTGGACTTCATTTCCCAGAATTCCTGAGCCAGCATGGCTCAGCTTGGAAACCTCTCCCTTTCCCCTCAGCATGGCTGGCTCAGGAATTCTGGGAGTTGACGTCCCCGAGTCATCAAGGGGCCATAGTTCCCCCATGCTGGCTCAGGAATTCTGGGAGTTGAAGTCCACCAGTCATAAAAGAGCCAAGGTTGCCTACCCCTGGTCTAGGACTTCCTGCTTGAGCAGGGGATTAGACTAGAAGACCTCCAAGGTCCCCCCTTCCAGCTCTATTCTGATGGGTTGATTGATCCTCCGCTAACCCGCAAACCATTTCTTTGATTTATATAGCTGCCGATCTCACAGGGAGACTTAAGGTGGCTTACAATAAGTAAAAGCAACACAAAATATATAATTTTAAGGACAGCCACACATGAAGCCTCATATAAGTATAAAATGAGCCAGCCAAGGCTTGACAAATTAAAACACTCCAGGAAAAGATATTGCTGCAAAAAGATCACAAAGCCGTCACCGAAGTCTGAAATATTTTAAACTAAATACGATATGCTCACCTTGCTTTCCTTCAGTGTCGACGTTACCCCGGCATTCCTCTCTTTATTCTGGGATTTTTCCTTTCTCACAAGGCCACATTCAGGCTTCTGTCCTGGGTTTACAACTCCAAAGAATTTACGGATATCCTGGTAAAAGAATCCATAAAGCAAATCTTTTCTTCCGCAAAGTTTTTCAGGATGAACATTTGGCAGACAATTCCTATCGCGGAGCATAAAAAGTCTGCCGTTTAAGTGCTAGACTCAATTTTAATTTTCCAAGTTACTGAGAATACTACAATTTGCTAGCACGTTTAAACAGTCTTAAGATCAGCTATATACTGTAAATCCTGAATCTCTTAGAAATATTGACTATAATTCAATCAGTACTTAGGATATGTTTCTTTTTTTTAGCCCTTTGCTAAATAAATCATCCAGGGGGAAAAAACACTATGAAAGCCATTTATGTTCAAATGTATAGATGCCATTTCAACAGATACAATTTGATGGTTAAACTCCCAACAAGTATTGGAATAAGATTGTTATTAAAACAAGTTTTGGAGCAAGATGGATGTACCGTACATCTTAAGTAGGATTTAATGAGGTTTTTTTTTAAATAGCAGGGTAAAGACCCTAGAGCAGTGGTTCTCAACCTGTGGGTCGGGACCCCATTTGGGGTCGAACAACCATTTCACGGGGGTCACCAAACAACGCAGTCCACCATTTTTTTCCCCCTTTTCCTTAGCTGTGCTACTCCCTTTTATTCTATTGGCTTTTGAAATCCAATAGAATAGACTCTCTTGAATAGAGTCTAATTCTATTGGCTTTCAAAAGCCAATAGGAATTGTCCAGGCTGTCTCTGCCCTGCTGAGCCCGCCAAAAGTCCCATTCTGCAAACGGTGCTGCACCAGTTGAGTAGTCCTCGACTTACGACCGGTTGAGTAGTCCTCGACTTACGACCGGTTGGGGGTCACGGCATTAAAAAGGTTGAGAACCACTGCCCTAGAGTATCTCTGGCTAAATTGTGTTTATCTAGTGAGGATGGCAGCTTTAACCGATCAGATTTTCAACCATTATTATTGAGCTTCTATTTTAATGCTTACATTTTTGGGGGAGTAAGATCTGATTTCTCTCTTATTTGGACCTTTTTGAAGAGAAACTATATAACACCTTCGAAATCTTGGCAATTTTTAAAACGCCAAATGCATTAAACCAAGAATCATTGTTACTTGCTTTGAAAACGCTTAGCCGCACTTAGTAATTAATTGCTAAACAATTATATTTTTGACCCTACATCCCACATTAAGTTGATCCTTTTTATAATTTAAGTTTGAAAATAGCAGGGAAGATTTTCCATTGGAATGCCCCTAGGCTAAGAAATTAGTACATTAAACGTACAGATTTTAATCAATGCTTAAAAAAAGATTATTTTTACGTTGGACTTACATTAACTTGAAAAAAATTGATATCACTGAAGCATGTATTAACTAACTAAGCAGTATGGCTTAGAGGCTGTGTAGAGTCTCTGAGATGCCTACAAGTCTATCTACACTTTGACAAAATCCAAGAATGCAATTTTATGAAGTATTACAATTTACCATCAGGTATATTTGATTTGTAGAAGGAAGAACTGGTATAATATTGAATTCTGGAAAGTCAATGGGTCCATATATTTTAAAAAAAATGTGAAAATGCACTTCCTATGATTTCTGAATGAGTTCATCAAAAAAAAATTTCAGGTGTATTGGACCTCCCCAGAAATGTTTAAAAAAAGAAAGGATATTAGATTTCTTATAATCTAATCTAATTATATTATTCTATTCTATTCTATTCTATTCTATTCTATTCTATTCTATTCTATTCTATTCTATTCTATTCTATTCTATATATTCTATTCTATTCCATATTCTATTCATTATTCTATTCTATTCATTATTCTATTCTAATTCCATTCCATATTCTATTCCATTCCACATTCTATTCTATTCTATTCCACATTCTATTCTATCCCATATTCTATTCTATTACATTCTATTCCACATTCTATTCTATTCCATTCTATTCCACATTCTATTCTATTCTATTCTGTTTTCCAATATCTATTCTATTCTATTCTATTCTATTCTATTCTATTCTATTCTATTCTATTCTTCATTATTCTATTCTATTCATTATTCTATTCTATTCTATTCTATTCTTCTACTCTACTCTATTCTTCATTTCTTCTAATTCTCTTCGCTTCTATTCATCTCTCCACAGAATTGATGTGTTTGGTGAAGGCTTCCTGTGTTTTAATCTTGACGCAAGTATCGCCCACATACCTATACTAGTGAGCGGGTGGAAACCCTGGGAAAGAGTTTAGGGCTTCCGTTTCTACCTCTTCCAGGTAGAGATTGGCCCCCATTATGTCAGTACCTATCTTTTGTTCCCTCTCTCTGACATCACAACTGATGAAGCTTCCTGGATGAGAAGCAAAACATTTCAGTTTTTCTTCCTTAAGTAAAAAAAAACAGCCCAGTTGCCCTTTGAAAAAAAGCACCTTTTAGTCTTATTGCTATGCTTTTGTTTTTGTTTCAAACGAACACGTGTTAAAATAATTTAAAACAAAAATATTACACTGAATAACCTCTAAAATGAATTATGTCTCTAAAATCTATCTATCTATCAAACTTAAGAGTACAGCAAAGCAGATAAAAACTATGGAAAGAAAAACAATGTTTGATTTTAAGCCACAAAACCTTGACACGAGTGTTATCTACTTCTGAAAAGTCTTTTGTTCTAAAAAAACAAGATAGCACAAAGCATTGCCAAACAATCCAGATTTAGTCAGCTTAACTGATTCTGTAAAAGTATGAATAATTATTGCATAGATCTTTTTTCTGTTAATTAGAAAGGGCATTTTATGTTTAGGATTATTTAATTACCATCACATATTTTGGGAACTTTTTTTCCATGTATAATAATTATTCAGTATCTTTTCTTTTATATTTCCGTATTTTGATAAGTAAAATCAATAACAAAAAATACTGAAACTTATTTATTTCCAATAAATTTGTTTGCTGAGGAATTATTTCATTGGATTCAACAAAATTTAGGACTGGACTATACACAAAAGCAGCTAAGCAAACAGTAAAACAGTCAGTGCTATTTCAGTTCAGAATTGGAAAACATATGTTCAAAGGTAGACTCATTCATTCACATGGAAAGCAAATAATTAGCAGAACGTACTATCTCCTTGTGAAAATTTTCTGGACATGGAAACAATGGAATGGAAACACAAATATATGCATTTCCAGAGGTGTAACCTATAACATATTAAAGTATAATCCTTTAAAAATGTTATTCTCCATGGCTTCTGCAAACTGTGAATGCTATGATACATAGGCCAACAAACTCTCCTTAGATTATCATTCTACTTCAAAAGCAGAGTAATAATTCTAATACTTCCAAATCAATATGTACATATTAAAGGACTTAAATATGATTCATGCATTTACTGCCACTCATTTAAAGTGCCTAGCTATCCACTGCATTTTATGGTAACTACATGCTTTTGAGCTGATAATCAAAAAATCAGGTCACATTTATTTACCTTAGGGTGCTAGTCTATATTATCCTACAAAGAGATTTAAATGCCTCCTCATAACCAATTATATATTTCGTATTTTATGCTGATGGTCATTTAGCCCTGGATGGAACTGTCAAAGTTTGATAAATGCTTTTGCAGTTTCTTTTTTTATATATAAGTACAGCAAGCATACGTTCTTTTTAGAAAGCAAAGATAAAAAATAATGGTGCAAGACAAAATGAACGGTCAGATGTCTTTCTCTTCCCACCTTAGAAACGAAAATGTTTTCTCCCAGTTTTACCAATTTTATCAGAGAGCAAAGACAAGATTAAAGAGCTGTATAACAGCGAAGCCAAAAAGTATGTTCTTTGGCACACATCTATATTTACAAATACAGAGAAAAGCTAAATGTTGATCAGAGGAAAGAAGCCATTTCCAAATATTACTCAACAGAAAAAAACAAAAACACTGGAAACTGAAGTAGGTATCAGATAAATTATAATTATTCCAAAGCAGTGAGAAAATATCCACTTTCCTACATGGTTGATTTAAAAAAAAAAAGGATAAAAATGTATGTTATATTGCAGTTTTATCTTTTCCCGATGCAAAGGAGGCACAATAATGCTTTGTGTTATGTACTACATAAAATTGCCACTGAGCACAGCAAAACTGATCCTGTGTTCAGTTGGTTGACATTATGAGCATCCTTTCTCACCTAATTACATACAATTGCACAAAACATATCAAATTGAGATTTTAGAATATCAAAATATCATAAAAATCTAAAAATTTCGACTGTCAGCCTGTCTTGAAGGTTGCTAGGTTCCTAAGAGACAAATGAGAGACAAATGTTGCGAAACCACTATCTATATTTAATAGAGTATACAGTGATTGTTATCTGCAAACATGATAACAGCCATGTTTACCAAGAAAGTCACTCCTACTGGGTTCACAAGGACTGGCTGCTAAAAATGCATGCAATTGAAGATTTAATCTATCAGCACTGATAATAGTCTGTATCCTTGACCTATATCCTTCTGAACCCAGACAAGATGCTCAGAGAATAACTAGAGAAAAACAGGAAGCAGGATACTTGACAAACTAAGTTTGCAACGTTGCTCATGATAAAATCTAAAAAGCAACAAACAGGTCACTTCTAAACATAAATCTGTACTCATTTTAAATTTAAAGGCATCTGTGATCGTTTCCACTCCATTCTACGCAAGGATGCGTTTTTATCCATTTTTTTTTTAAAGTATCAACTGAAGAAAAAGACAGACCGTTGAGGACAAATGCTCTCATCCTAAACAGCTTGGGTAACCTATTTTAGAATTAAACAAGAGACAATGGAGACAATGAATAATTCCTTACACATTGCTATAGAAGCAAAGCATATAAAAGAGAGATGTAGGAAAAAATTGAGCTCTCCATACTGACAAATACTTCCAATTTGCAGCCATGAAATAAATCCAAATTGCTGAAATTGGCCACCCAAGAAATTCCAACAAGCTCTGATTTGCAGTCAGGAATATTTGGCATCTCTGTGTTTGTGCAATTTTAGCAGATGAGTATCTCTAAAGCAGTGGTTCTCAACCTTTTTAATGCCGCGACCCCCAACCGGTCATAAGTCGAGGACTACTCAACCGGTCGTAAGTCGAGGACTACTCAACTGGTGCAGCACCGTTTGCAGAATGGGACTTTTGGCGGGCTCAGCAGGGCAGAGACAGCCTGGACAATTCCTATTGGCTTTTGAAAGCCAATAGAATGAGACTCTATTCAAGAGAGTCTATTCTATTGGCTTTCAAAAGCCAATAGAATAAAAGGGAGTAGCACAGCTAAAAAAAAGGGGGGAAAAAATGGAGGACTTTGTTGTTTGGCGACCCCCGTGAAATGGTCGTTCGACCCCAAATGGGGTCCCAACCCACAGGTTGAGAACCACTGCTCTAAAGGCACAGAGAAAACAGCGCTGATACACAGTCTCCTTAGAAATAAGGAGAATGGGACAGACAGACAGACAGACATGGAAGTTTCTGTGTGCTAAAATTAATGTAGGATACAGGTAGTCCTCGACTTACAACAGTTCATTTAGTGACCATTCAAAGTTACAATGGTGTTGAAAAAAGTGACTTAGGACAATTTTTCACTTATGACCTTTGTAGTATCCCGTTGGACACATGATCAGTTCAGATGCTTGGCAACTGGGTCATACTTATGACCGTTGCTGTGTCCCGGGGGGGTCATGGGATCCCCTTTTGCGACCTTCTGACAAGCAAAGTCAATGGGGACGCAGGATTCACTCCATACTCATGTTACTATCTTAACTGCAGTGATTCACTTATCAACCGTGACAAGAAGTCGCAAAATGGGGCAAAATTCACATGTTTCATTTGACCACAGAAATTTTGGGTTCCATTGTTGTCGTAAGTTGAGGACTTACCCGTATTCGACAACTCTCAGAATTCTGGGAATGTCTGTGTCCTAAAATTAATGGAGGATATCCAACTTGTCTGAAATGGTATATAGGTTCTCCTGCTTGAGCAGGGGGCTGGACTAGAAGACCTCCAAGGTCCCTTCCAGCTCTATTCTATTCTATTCTATTCTATTCTATTCTATTCTATTCTATTCTATTCTTCACTCCCAGAATTCCCCAGCCAGCAAGTATACAAAGCCACAAAAGCGGGGCAATACAGAATAAAGCGAGCTGGAAGGGACCCTTGAGGTCTTCTAACACACCCCCTCCTTGCTCTAATACATAAAAGTCAATATATTGCTGAGTATTAAAAACGCTAGTTTGACTTTCTTTCCACCTGGCTTCGGATTCCTGCTAGGACCGAAACCCAAATCTCTCCCGGACCGAGCCTGAGACAGAATAAATTGAAAATTTCAGCGGAATAATTTAAAAAAAAGTGGGGGAGAGGAAAGCAAGAGCCCCGTTGAAGATTACAGCCCATGCGAGCCCCCTCCCCTCTTTAAGCCGACCAGCCCTGGCTCCCGAGACCCCCCCTGACGGGTCCCTAGGGCCAGGCCTGGACGTGCAAGCCGGCCACGGCCGCTCTCACCATGCTCCGGCCTGACGGGCTGCCCGGGCGCCGCCACCGCTTCCCTTCACGACGCTTCCCGAAGCGGCGGCGCGGCGGCCATCTTGGCGCCAACGTCTCGGCGCATGCGCGCGGATGACGTCACGACGTGGCCGCGCGCGAAGTAGGCCTCGGGTTCTCGGTCCCGCATCCCACCGCTGAGGTAAAACTGAGGCACC